>JAKJXP020000130.1:0-47714 GCA_022225965.2 Diatrype stigma | reverse complement strand
GTAATTACCCCCCCCCCCCCCCCCCCCCCCATTGCCACCTTGAATCCCTGATGGCCCGTTATGCACAGGATCTCGTGGAACTCGATTGTCGGACAATCACCTACACTATTGTCTGATCGATCGCAGATCTTCCAAAGCGGTCGAGGTCTTACTGTTTTCATTATTACTCAGGTTGTCGTTACTCTATAGATAGATTCGCTGTTGTATTCGTATGTCGTGCCAAACGCTGTGCACCCTGGCTTGCTTAGTCAGTAGTTGAATTCGTCCGCGTCGGAAATGGAACAAAATGGTCGTAATCCCGTAGCCTATCGGGCATATCCAATCATAGTACCCACCCGGACTTGCGAAATACAGCGAGCCGGTAACATCATCTCCCATCAGATAATCCGGCCAAGGGGCCGTCAAGGCTGGAAGCTGATCCCTTTAGGCCCTTCCATTTTACTGCAGCCGTGTCATCTCGTCTCCCACGTCTCCCTTACGTTGAAGATACGGAGTTAGCTTGAGGAGTTGTCGAACTGCTTTTCGGCGTGCCACTTGCCGCGCCACTTTTCTTTAACGTCGGCTATCTCCATAGATCGATAGTTACAAGACTTACGGTCTCTTAGGGATAAACGTCATTCATCATTTATCATTGTGTCTTGATGTTTTTGACGTTACTGGCTCTACGAAGTCGATACCCCTGAATCAGATTAGTCAGGTTAGTCAGGGGTGGGTAGGTTAAAGGGGCGCCCAAGCCAGGACTTGTCGATTTGGATGACGGGCTGTCGCCTGGTCTTGCGACCACCATCGCTCTTGTTATTGCAATATCCTCATGTTTGGTATATGATCTATTGCAGGTGCAAAGCAGAAAGCAGGTGCAGGAAAGAAACTGATGCTGTAGATTCAAAGGAATCTAAGCAGGTGGAGTGCTAGAAGGCGGTTGCTTAGGTGTGGGTAGTGCCACTAGGGCACTAGCCACGCAACTGGAGCACATCGCCGCCTGGTTTTCAGCTCCTAGACTGCCCAACGCTTTGCTCCCTTGACCCCCTAGCATCGTGTGCGTTATATAGTCACCCCAAGTCTATTCTACCAATCTATCAGCTTCGAAACGGGATCCCACAATACCTCGAAAGTATTACCACGAACCACGACCTATTCCAAAGCCCTTTGGGAGGCCTGGAAGCGGCCTAGATGGCGCTATTGCCCCACGACTAACAACCCTATGTCGGAGCTACATGTTGATCTCTGGCATGGCCTCGTAAGACTGCCTAGCCTCGAGATGACTACGCTTCACAACAAGAAGGGCCAGGGTTGGCGGATCAACCTCAAATCTTTTTCGAAGACTTGAGCAGCGAGGTCTCTGCCGACATGTCGAATTTCACAGAGATATAATTATACGCAACTAGGCTTCATTACCCCATTGCCCTTATACCGCAACATTCGTCGCAAGGTTCGCACGCCAAAGCAATCCCATTTGATGCTTCTCCAACCTAATCACAAGCTCATTCATTGGTCTTGGGAATATGAATCATGCTTAGCAACGCGGGTGTGTAAAGAAAAGCCCCCGGCAGGAGGATCCTCTAGTCCCGGTTTTAGAAGTAAAGTTGTTGCGTGGCTAGTGCCCTAGTGGCACTACCCACACCTAAGCAACCGCCTTCTAGCACTCCACCTGCTTAGATTCCTTTGAATCTACATCATCAGTTTCTTTCCTGCAGCTGCTTTCTGCTTTGCACCTGCAATAAAAGTTGTAATCTCATACTCGCCGTCATTCTAGGACGATGGCAATAGACTTGTGACCCACAAGGTTGGAAACCTCTGGCGAAGTTCGTCGGCCGTTGTCTTGGAAATCGCATCATTGGTTCCATCAGCACGGCACACAACGAACGACCGTAGAACTTCCAAGCTCATGTGATACAGGAGACCATGGTTTATGGGGAAAAGAACACCATTAATCGGCCCAACGATGCCTCTGGCCGAGTAATGCTCTCTCCAGCGTCTCGCGGTCACGAGCAACATGGTACACCTGCCCGACAACCTGCCCGACAATGTTCCCTCGCCATATTGTTAGTCCCAATTTTCCCCTTTGTCTTCACTTTTTCCGTATTTAAATCCAGTGAATTGACTCTATCTATCCAGCCTTTCAAGGTCGAAGGCATGATGTAACACTAGATCGGGAATTAGATAATAACCATATCTACCCATAAAGGCTTCTCTTGCTTACGCTTCATATCTTCTGTAAAATATTCGTTATGGCTGCTTCTTAGGATGCCAAGGCTAAGTTAATCACCCCTCCAACGCATAACCCCCCCAACGCATAAAGCTCTATACGCGATGCGCCCAGGACCATTCCTTGCTTTTAATAACAATATATACCGACTTTTCGAAGGCGTATTAAGAAAATAAACCTATTTTCGTATTTTTTATTTTTTAACAATTTTAACGATATAACTTGCATTACGCAAAACCGAATTCTTAAGGCAATTAACGAAACTCTAAAAGGAAAATCCCTTAACGCCGTATTTAAAGATAATTACGTCGAACGCATTTATTTAAAACGAAAAATCGAAGGTATACGGATCCGCGAAAAAAAATGCCAACGGCGTTAAAAGGTTTTTAATTAAATGAAAGCTTTTTTAATTAAATGGCTTATTATTTAAGACAATTTAAGTTACGTACCGTTATATATTCGATTTCGGCATTTTGCGTAATGTTTTTTAATTAATTTTGGAAATTTTTAAATGCTGGGAAAAAAATGAATAATTCGATTTTTAAAGCGCCATTTCGAAATTCGAACCATTAAAAGCGTTACGTTCGATTATAAACGCTTAAATGGCGCTTTTTTAAAAACCTATAAGGCTTTATTTAATCGATTAATCCTATTCGAAATAAAGCGGATAATCGAATAAAATAAAATTAATATAAACGAAATAAAAATAATGAAAAGAATAAAAAAAAACTTTTTGATTTTTAAAAATGCCTTTAAGAAAACGATTTTCTTTAAGAATGCCTATAAGCGTTAATGGATCTCGATTATCGTATATATTAATGCTAACGACCGTACGTTTTCGTCGTTAATTATTTTTAATAGCAAAAATATTTAATAATAATGATTTAACGATTATTTTAATAATTACGAAAATTAATATTTTATTATATCGCTTAACGGCTAAACGAATATCGAAATTGGATTTAAATAATTAAAAGAAATATTTATTTCATATATTAAGCCTTTTTATTTTAATTAATGGAAATTTATTACCTTTAATGGATATAACAGCCATATTTCCGAGGAATTTATAATTTTTTGTTTTTTAAATAAAATTTACGTATTATATTTCCCGGTATATAGCTTTTATGCGTAACAATTGCTTAACGTTGGGATGTTTTTTTATTTTAAGCGTCGCTTTTATTTTTAATTCCGTAAGAAGTATTTTAAAAAGGCTTCGAAAGTAACCGATAAAAATAATTTCCTTTAGGCGCTTACGAGGGCTTAAAAGGATACGTTTTCGATTCCAAAATTTATTAAAACGGACTTTTAGGCGAATAGTTTATAACCCGTTTCGAAAAAAACGGCTTTAAATAATAAATTCGTTAAAAAAAAGCCGCGCGATGTATAAACACCGGCGAAAAAAACGAAGCTTATAATTATTCCCCCGGATTTTCTGGATTTTATGGCTGAAATGGCTATTAAAATGCCCAAATCTTTTAAAGACGTCGGGGATTTGTAATAAAAATTATTAAAATTCGATCTTAATTTCGGCAAAGCAATTGCCCGCTTATTATTTCGTAAATTAAGCAAATTTTTCGATATTATAACCTTCGATTATATAATAAGCGAATAATAAAACGAATAATTATTTGCCGCTTTAAAAAAAGCAAAGCCGAAAAAAAAAAGGTTATTTCCGATTTTAATGCGGCTTTTATTAGGCTTTACGATATTGCCAAAATAAAAAAAGAAATAAAGGCATTTATTTCTTAAATTATCCGCATTATGCGATCGCAAAAGATTTAAATCGAAAAAAAAAAATAGCGAAAAGGAAAGTAATAAAAAAGGAAAAGTTATAATTAAACCGCAAAAGGTTTGAATTAATTGATTTAATTATTTGTTAAGATATAATGAATTAAAGTTTAAGGGGGGGGGGTTATAATGCTTTCGAAAGCGCATTAAGCGTTAGGGGGGTTATACGTTAAAGGGGTGGTTGATTTATCCTTATACGGGCATTATTTGAAAACCTGGGGAAATCCTCGCGATTAACTTGAGGTTTCCACTGTATCGCGTATAGGTCGGAAATCTGAGCCTTGTGACCCTGGGCTTTTAGTGGTTCCACCCTGACGTTTGGGAGATAAGCATTTAGGGACTGTGGCTCAGGGTGAACAATAACAATGAAGACTTCCATCTTGGTCAGTCGCGCTGGTCGAAGCAGTGTATGAAGGCTGATTGAGCAAACAATATTACCGGTTTGTGTGTCTGTCTAGCACCCCTTTTAACAACGCAGCGGTTCAGCTGTTGGTAGTCTATGCTGATACGGGGAAGATACTGAACAATACCAGGTCTGAGAAGGGGACCAGCTTGAGCATACTACCATTGACACACTCTTATTCGTCCGGTCTTATGTCTTCCGTCTTTGGGACTACATGATTACCCCCTCAAGGTACAATATATCAGCTTCTCGCCGTCTCACTTCTTACCCGTTTACCCCACAAGTGCCTCAATAGAACTTCATATCTTACATCTCCGCAATCCGACTCAATCAACTGTGCCTCCTCGGTCGCGACAGAACGTTCCATGCGGTCTTGTCTCGGCTCTGGCCTCCCTCCTCGTTTGATCTGTAGCTTCCTTCACCGCTCTTACTACTTCTAGGGGGCGACTCAACATTGATTTGGGATCCAGACCTCTTGGCTAGAAGACTTCCAACGAGGGAGCCCAGAGACCTTGGGGCGGCAGAGTCGAAGAAAGCAGGAGCTGTGATCATGCAGGCGCAAATGAGGCCAATGTTGACTTCGAGAACACTGTGGGTAGATGAGTCAGCCAGAGACCATCAAAGAGGGGGTGTGATTGCAAAGTTTGTAGAAGAGGAATTTGAAAAGGGGCTATACGTACGTCCAGTGGAGCACTTTGGCCGCCACATAAGTTTGATCTGGATTCTGGGCATACTGAAGCGACACCACAAAACGCATGATACTAGCGACACATGTACTTCAAATTGTTAGTCTTGAACACTACAAAATCACTCGTTAGTGACGACCCTTCCAGACTTACAATAAACCAAGCAGGAATATCGAAGCAACTCTCGCGCGTCGAGCTAGGGGCATGTTCATATTAAAAATAGGCCGCAATGGCAACAACAAGATGTAGAAGTCAGAAGCCATGTTGAAGATACCGGTAGCCCATGGGAAAGCAGCAAAGCTCAAGCATGTCCCCTCGATGGTCGGGTTCCACGACGCTTCAACTGGCTTGCAGCGGAAGATATCGACAAAGAAGGTGACGACGTAGAAGATGGTACAGACGGCTACTCCGACCCAGATGCTCCATTTTGTGGGACGGTCGACCTTGAAAATGCGCAGGTATCCGAGGAGAATGCAGAGTTTGATGGACAGGATGAGGGGGAAATATGATTTTTGGGCAACGGTAAGCCACTATTGATAAAGTGTTAGCGAATAGGTAAGTTTGTGGTTGTCTATATGTCGAATACCTTGAGGGTGTTAAGAATCTCTGATGCTCGAATGTCGTACATGTGCATCCCAAAGCCCCAGACGGTAGCTATGGCGAATTAGTCAGGGGTCAGGAGTCACGTTGGGACATGCATGCCATATCTCACCGTACGCCATAATAATAGAGAATTCAAGTGAAAGAGCCTAAAACCTAGTTAGCAGCCATATACCAGATGGCACGCGGTTGTCGTCCTTCGTACCCATGATAGCAGCGCGAGCCCTAGAACCAGTCAGCAAGGTGGCTTTCTTTACATGGACGTGACTGGACCAGACTCACAGTCGTCTTCTCCGATAGTTCTCTTAATCACAGCACGTGTGTACAGACGAACGGCAATAGCTACTGTAGTCGCTGCAAGAACCACAGAATGCAGGATAATATTTTGGTGTTTGTAGTTGTCCGTGCTGTTGAAGTTGGACACGATACCAGGCGGCGGCACGGCTGCTGGGACCTTGGTGAGGTCCACAGCCTTTCCAGAAGACGCTCCAATGGACATGATGGACGATGTGGAAGATGGAAACTATCGAGCGAAAGTGCAATAGACTCGCGTATTTGAGGATGGGGCGAGGACCCAAGAGAGTGGGTGCTGGGTATTAGTAACAAGCCCAGAAGCCTCAAGCCATGAGCCGTGTCAATCTGATAGTCTGCATATGAAGTGTTTGTAGTTACAGCTAACATTGAAGTGGGCGAGTTGAGTAACTCGTGAAGTACTGGTTTGTACCCAGTATGGTTGCACCATGTGCGGTACGGTACCCTTCCGAACACTGCATATTTTCTGAGATGTTACATTGAGGAGGCCCTCAATCCTTACGATTTCCTGGATTGGGCCGCATCCTTCAAAGTTGTAACAACGGGATCGATTGGGCGAGGACGAATGTTACGGCGCTGGCTGTTGGCCACCTTTAGCAGCCTACGTATCACGATATAACTGATGGCTGGCTGGGCAGGGATATTTACGCTTCACTATAGCCGTTGCATAGCAGCCACCTGCCGACGGACATGCGGCCTGAGGGGTAAGGCAACCACGCTTCGCTTTGGGGCTTCCCACAACCAGGGAGATTCACAATACCTTATTCTCAACATGTTCCTATAGGCTCAGAAGCCAACGCCTAACAATTTTTGATTTCGATTTGACAGACGACGCCCGAATGGTATTTTTATTCACGCTGATGCATTTACCGACCAGTTGAGTTATTGCCGAGGCTGATCCAAGTCGCTTGCGCCCGAAACCCAATTGGGTTCTCACCACAACCATCCCCGGGCATATTTCACGCGTACACCGTCGCCATGCCGTCCGCAGGGGGTGCAATCAGCTTCGATGTCATCGTCGTAGGCGCAGGTTTGTCTCCAGACCTAATCTATGTGATAGAAGACTGACGACTCTATGGGCCTTACTGGAATCATCGCAGCGCAGCGCCTGCTTCAAGCGCATCCAGAGACACGGCTAGCTATCCTGGAGCGCGACAACTGCGTGGGAGGAGTATGGAGCGAGCGTACGAGCTCTGAAATCTCGTCCCGTGCCATTTTCTGACCTGTCACAGGACGAATTTATCCCAGCTTTTGGACGCAATGGACACATGGTATTGCCGAATTCTCCGATATGCCTATGGAGCGGCCACCGGCCGAGGATTGCATGCACGATTTGTTCCGTGCAAAGTACACAACGAAGTATCTCGAAGACTATGTCGACAACAAGAGCCATGCTGGTCAGACCTTACGAGATCGAATACAGTTTAATACTCAAGTCCAGTCCATCAGGAAGGTGAATGGCCAATGGCAGCTCCTATGCGTCGACACGACCAGCAAATCTCATAGATCCATGTTCTCCTCGAGACTTATGATGGCAAATGGCCAGTCTTCGCTACCCAATGTGCCGGACTTTCCTGGCAAGGAGAATTTCCATGGGAAGATTATCCACTCGATTGACTTTGGCCAATCTGACGTTATTCAAGACAAGTCCATCCAGCACGTTGCCGTAATTGGCGCAGGCAAGTCGGCCGCCGACATGGTGTATGAAGCAGTCAAAGCGAACAAAACCGTATCATGGATTATTCGCAAGACCGGAAATGGCTCCCTTGGAACTGCAGCGCTCGCACCTATCGACTTACCCACTCCGTACAAGAACGGGGTGGAAGCGTCGCAGGCGAGAATCATGGCATCATTGCAACCATGCTACTTGATTCCTTCCCGATCATGGTGGACATGGCTTCTCCATAGCACTGACCTGGGAGCGAAGCTCGTGACGAAGATATTTTCGCTTCTGGATAACACAGTCCGCAAATATGCTGGTTATCGAGAAAGGAAGAGCGACAAAGGCTTTGAGAAGCTGGAATATGACAATGAGTGAGTTCATTGCGCGGCCGTTACTGTCTACTTCAACCCATGGCAGATGCTAACACGTCGAAGTATAATCTGGCAGAACGGCACCGCCGGAGGTTGCCACTTCGCAGACTTCTGGCCCCTAGTCGCAGAGAAGGTCTATGTCTATCGTGGTGATGTGAAGCATTTGAACGGAAACGAACTATATCTCAACGACGAGAACGACACGCATTTCCCCTGTGACGCTGTCTTATGCGGAACGGGCTGGGAATGCGGGCTTAACATGTTCGACAACAGTACGCGCATCGAGCTAGGACTGCCATACCCCAAGGATATGGAGCCACAAGAAGAGACTGCGAAGTGGGAGAAGCTCGTTGGCAAGGCAGACGAGCAAATCCTCGGACGGTTCGTCATGCTCAGGAAACCGCCCAAGCACTACCATAAGTCCGAAACACGAACGCCTTATCGACTTTATCACACCATGGCTCCTGTACACGACGACTCTATTCTCTTCATGAATCATATAGTCGCTGGCGCAAAAATGTTTGCTGCCGAGGCACAGGCGATTTGGGCAGTGGCTTATTGGGACAAGGCGTTTACGCTTCCATCTGTGGCAGAGAGGGAAGATGATATTGCGCGCATGATTGCCTGGAACAAGCGGCGATACCTGTCCAATGGCGAGCTCGGAAATTTCGCTGCTTTTGACAGCGTTCCGTACGTAGACACACTTTTCGACGAAATCGGCGTCACGTCGCATCGAAAGAAGGGTTGGCTGGGAAACATGTTTGCTCCTATCATGCCTGCTGATGTAGGCAAGGTGTGGCATGAGTATCTCACACGACGAAGTAAGCACTAGACTACCTCAACTTATTGGAACCGAGTTTGCGTATTTCATATAGCAGATACTTCTTCATTTTGCTGTCAATAGCACAGAATGCCTTACAACTTTTGATACGTAGCTCTAACTGGCGGGGCCAATGTGCCGCATCCTAACAATACAACGCAGTCTTATCAAAGATAGGTAGAGACTGTTATTATATCCAGGGCGGGGTTGTACAGTATTGTAGGGTCACAATACGGATCCAGGGATAGAAGGAAAGGAGGTTGTATTGTAGCAAGTGCCTATAGCAATAAGACAAGCTAGATGGATCTGCTAGGTATAGGATTCACGTGAATGCTTCACAGTACCAGCATACTTAGGTAGTATGTAGGTACTTAACCAACCATTCCCCGTCACACCAAAAACCTACCTAGGTGATCTCCCACCTTTACCTTTGCCTCCCAACGCTATATCAGCGAAAGATGACTCGCACACCCTTAGAGTCCAGCCGCGCAAGAGGCACAATGTAGTCATGCACGGCGACCACATCCGTTTCGTCTGTTTCGAACAAGTCAAATCTGGGGGCACCGGGGCGGAACAACGCTGCTAGCATCATGTTGATCTCCGCCATCGCTAAGTTCATACCGATGCAGTTGCGCGAGCCACGTGCAAACGGTACTAGATTGCGGGCCATCTGCGGTGAAACATCGGCCAACCAACGCTCGGGTTTAAAAGTATAGGGGTCCGGAAAGACGTTCGGATCCGTGTGCTGAAAGTAGGCCGTCATGCCGACCGGCACCTTTGTGGGGTTAGCCGTTAGCGCGCTAAGATAGGGGCCGTTCAGTCGCTGCGGTAGCATCGGGGGCCAACCACACTTACCCCTGCCGGAATCCTCCACACCTTTCCATCCTTTGTGCTCGTGTAATACAGCGTTTCATCGGGCGATACACGCGGAAGTCGGTGCATGGTACCATAGCTGTGTCTGCCTTCTTGTCAGCATCACCCATCCCTGCATTTTGTGTGGCGGGATTCCAGGCTCACCGAAGACCTTCCTTGATAACGGCCTGTAGGTAGGGCAGCTTCTCCAACTGCGACCATGTTGGCTGCGCGTCCGTGTCCTTGAGCTCATCTTCCAACCGCTCGCGCATGTGGGGGTTCAGCAAAAGATAGAAGGTGATGAAGTGCAGCGTGCGCGCCGTCGAAACCGATCCGGCCCCCAGCAGGATTTGCGCCTCCTTCGTTAGTCGCTCAACTGTCAAGTCTGCCTCCGGAAGGTTGCTCTCGTGCACCATGTAACGAAACAAGGTCGGCCGCCCTCCCACGGTTGGTTCGACTTTCGTCACTTGCTGTTGGTCTTTCTCTTCGATGAGCTTCCCAATGTGTTTCTCCGCCCGCTGTGCGCCACATTAGCGCATGGTGTATTATAGTTGGGTAAGTAGACGAACAGCTTTCCACACATTGAAACACTCCGCTTTCGGGTCCAACCAAAGAAGAAGCCAGCTGGGAAGGCGTCGGACGAGACTACCAGTTTTTGGTAAGTTGTCATTTGTGCGATAGGCAAAGGATAACCTACTGGATGACCCAGGGAAACTCGGTGAAGAGTGGTATACACTTTATCATCGAGTGCTGGAGATCGTACCTATTTCGATCAGTGAAACGTCGGTGTATGCGAGCCCCTTTGTACTCACCATTCCGGGGAAAAGTTTTCGTCATTTATTAGTTCTGCCGCATTATCTACACAAACACGGCCAATGACCTCGCCGGAAAAGGCCAGCATCGCATGTTCGAGTCGAACGATTCGTTCTGTTCCCTGAAGGCATTCGAAGCGTGCAATGAGCTTCTCTATGGCCCTATTTATGAAGGGTTCTAGTTTGGTAACCCCAAGGCGGGAGAAATACGGCTCGACTGGCTTGCGGCGCCTGCGATGCAATTCATGGGCATGGGACAAGAAAAAGGTGCCTGCAGCACATTTAGTCTCAGGTTCCTAGGCCAAGCGGCTACAATGTTACCTACCGTCAAAACCAATTCCTGACGCGAATTGAGAATACCCTTGAGTTCGTCGTGTATTTCCGGATACGTAGACTTTGTCGTAGAAATTCGAATCGACAATGGATAACTCCCTTGGGTTAATACGTACAATTGGCCCTAACTAATCAGCATTGTTCTTTACCAAAACTCGTGATAAACGCCTACCGTAAACTTGGTGCATTTTTTCAATCTCAAAGCAATACTTGGCCTGCTTGAAATAATCAAAGTAGAACTCGTATAAGCTCGTCATAGCAGCCAACCTTGGTCCTGGAAAGCCTGCTAATGGAGAAATCCATAGTCGATAGATAATCCTAAGGACATATTGGAAAACAAGCGCGCCGAAGAGCCCAAATCCAATATGGGGAGACATAATCGAGGAGTGACTTGGAGATTCTCAAATCGAGGTAAAGTATTAGAAGTATAAAAAGTTCGCCTTACTATATTAAATGCGGGCGCTGCCGTATATTCGCGTGTGAAACTGGGAGTCCTTGGATGACTAATAAAGAATCGTGAAAAATGTTAAGAATGAAGCGTAGGTTTTATGTAAACTTCAGCCTTACCCATATCACTAGTGCCAGGGGTGCCTAGCATTTCATAGTTATGAGTATGCACCATAGTCTAGCTAATTCTGGAGATGACTGCGTAAAGGGGGGCAGGGCAGTGGCAGGCTACCCTGTGAAGAGGTCTGGGGGGTCATTACTACTGCGCCGCACACTGTAACTAGAAGCGACTACATTACTTTAATCAAGATGAATTGACGTCGAAGTCCACACTCCAAGATACCACCAGTCTCCCACACGCTCTAGCAGTCATGGAGTACCAATATTCCACTATTTTGCAGCTTCCCGAATACGAGACAGACGGCCTTTGTGATGGCCTCCCGGTACGCAAGCATGTTGCTGAAGACCTGGAAGAAGTTGGAGCCTTCAAGGCGCAGGAAGACTGGAGAGATCTAGTTGCACCTATATCCAAATACAGAGGAGGTCTCGGTCCCAAACATAGCTTTATGGCAGTTTCGTTGCCAGAGTGTCTCCCTGATCGGTTCGAAATTGTGTCATATGCTAATGAGTTCGCTTTCCTCCATGATGGTATGTTGAGTATTCCGAGGGTGACCAATTGATCGGCTTACAAGACCACAGACGTCACAGATATTTTGAGTCAGCAAGAGGTGAGTCAGGTTGTAGGACAAGCTGTATTATGACTGATAACAAGAAAGGGGGACATCGCGAATGATGAAGTCTTGGATGCGTTCCGTGAAGGAGCGCGAGACGGGAAGATTGATGCTCTGAAATCCGGGAAGCGGCAGATGCAAGCAAAGATTCTGAACACGATGATATCGATTGATCGACCACGTGCCTTGGCTGCCATGCGCGCTTGGGCAACATTCATGGAGCAAGGCGCCGGGCGCAGACATCACCATCGATTTCAAACACTAGACGAGTATCTGCCATATCGTACTAAGGACGTGGGTCATATGTAGGTTTTCCGACCCCGAGCTTTCACGCATCGTTCTCACTCCATCATATAGGTTCTGGCACGCTCTTGTTACATTCGGTTGCGCCATTACTATCCCAGAAGAAGAGATGGACATGTGTGCAAAGCTTGTGTTGCCTGCTGTGGTCGCAGCAAGTTTAACCAACGACCTTTTCTCCTACGAGAAAGAGTACGAAGCCGCCCGAGCTGCCGGGCTTCCCGATGTTGTCAACGCGCTATGGGTAATTATGGGCGAGCACAATATCTCACTACAAGAAGCCACGGCTATGGCCCGATTGCGCATCAAAGATGAAGTTGCGAAGTATGCACACACGGTAAAGGAGACAATGCCTAGGAACGACATTTCCCGCGATACGAAGAGGTACATCGAGCTCATGCAGTACAGCGTGAGCGGAAACGTCATATGGAGTCTGCAGTGCCCTAGATACCACAAGAACATTTGGTACAACGAACGACAAATACTACGAGAGAAGGACGGTGTCGCACAGCATCCAACGACGTACCAGTGGAGTGACAAGAAGAAGCGCACAAGGTTGGATCCGGAGCATACGTCCATTCCTAGTAAGAAAGTGAGGATGGGCGTATATCTTGATTCGTCGGAGGAGGCAACTGTGCAGAGCGTCTCCCCAACAGTACCAGTAGATAGCCAACTCCAACTTTTTGAGGATAACGGCTGGGATGTCCTCAGCCTAGCGCGCGGCACTGCGTTACCTCGATGGGGAGAAGAGGTAAGTATTTCCGAGTCTCCAAGTTCGTCTGCTAACTGATAGCGAAGTTCGTACTCGAGCCTTATCACTATGTTAGCTCGCTACCATCGAAAGGCGTTCGAGACATGGTAATCGACGGCATCCAACTCTGGTTAGGCGTCTCGCCACAGTCCACCGCCATTATTCGAAGTGTGATCAGGATGATCCACAACAGCTCCATCATGTAAGTGTAAAGCAGGTGCTGTGTATTGCTCAAGCTGACTTTCGACTGTGCAGGCTAGACGACTTACAAGATGGGTCACAACTGCGCCGCGGTAACCCTTCGGCCCACGTCATTTTCGGTGACGCGCAGACGATCAATTCTGCCACATTCCAGCACGTGCAAGCCATCGCCGAGCTTCGCAGACTGTCGAATCCGCTCTGCCTTGATATTTTTATCGATGAAATGCGCAGCTTATTTGTTGGACAGGGGCTCGACCTGCACTGGACTAGCAACATGCAATGTCCTTCGGTGGCGGAGTACCTGCGAATGGTCGATGGAAGTAAGTCCCCAATTTCCTTCCTACGCCGCTACGCTGACTCCTCAGAAACGGGCGGGCTATTCCGACTGCTGGTACGACTCATGGCCGCCGAATCTGCACACGGCGAGCAGGCAGATATCGACCGACTATGTCGGCTATTAGGACGTTACTTCCAGATTCGAGACGATTATCAGAACCTTGTATCAAAAGAGGTAGCTATGTCCGAAATCCTAAGGCGATGGACATGGCTAATGGTATGCAGTATACGGAAAAGAAAGGATTCTGCGAAGATCTCGATGAAGGCAAATTCTCTCTGCCCCTGATTCATGCCCTGACACATGCAGGCAAGGCTCTGCAGCTAAAATGCCTCATACACCAACGCCGCCAAAAGGGACAGTGCACCAACGAGCAGAAACACTTTATTCTGACACAGATGCGCGAGGCTGGGAGCTTGGCGTACGTGCTGCAGATGCTTCAAGCGTTGCACACCGAGTTGGATGCCGAAGTAGGGCGGCTCGAGTGCGTTTTCGGCCGTGTGAACCATGAGATGCGTCTGATGATGGCGCTAATCAAAGTGTGAAGGAGCACCCTTACTACTACTCTACTTCTCGTCGAATGCTTCCGACTAGAGCAGAGTGTCCATAAGTGAGGATCAGGAGAAGTCAGGGTGCCACCAACTACGTATGCGGTTGGAATGGTGACGAGATATCTCAATTATAAGGCTGGGGTTTCTAGGCCTTACAATCGCCAGAAAGGGAGGGTGGGATCGGTTTTCTCCTTTATAGGCTGCCTGTTACATATTCCCTAACAAGTTCACATGTGATGTAACACGGGGCTTATCTGCAGATTCTAGCCAACATCTTTTGCGACTGCGCCTCACTCATCATCCACCAACCGCATAGTATGTTGGCAAGGATCTAACTAGCAACCACTACACTTAAACCTGCATACGTACTGTGGTCTGATAATACTGTGTGTACCATGGGGTACTTACATGGGTGTATGCAATCTCTCCAACTGGGAAAGGGGGAAAATAACCCTTCAAGCCGACATTGGTTAGTGGCGGGGGGAGCCCAATTCAACTATGTTCAACGTTGACGATGCTGAATTCTAACTTTGGGAGACCTTAATGCGACACCGTTTGCCGTTCGCCCAACCAAAGAAAATAGCGCTTTCTGATTTCCTGTAATATGTCTAAGACCGCAGTTGCGAAAGATGGTGAGGTCGGCACATCCGAGACTATCGACGAGGATGAGTACCCAGGCGGCCTACGCCTTACGGCTATCGTCGCTGCTCTTGTTCTCAGCATCTTTCTCGCATCCCTAGATACCGTGCGTAGATATAAGGAAGCCTACTCAACTTCTAGCTCGCTAATACCTGCCAGACAATCATCACCACTGCCATCCCTTCAATCACCAATGAGTTCCACAGCCTCGAAGATGTGGGCTGGTATGGCTCGGCTATGTTCTTTCCTTTGGCAGCCACACAGTCCGTCTGGGGTAAAGCGTACAAGTATTTCCCCGTGAAGCTCGTCTTCCTCATGGGCATCATCATCTTTGAAGTGGGCAGTCTGATTTGCGGTAAGGACCTAAACGCCAACTTTCATCATACGCAGCAGGCTAACTATAGTTGGAAAGCACTTGCACCAAACAGCAGTGCTTTCATTGCCGGGCGCGCTGTCACGGGAACAGGTTGTGCTAGTATCTTCGCAGGATGCTTCATCATCATTTCTCTGTCTTCAAGACCGCGAATAAGACCGGCGATGACAAGTTCGCTTTCTGCCACTTTTGCCGTTGCCTCGGTGGTAGGACCATTGATTGGAGGCGCATTCACACAGAACGTCACTTGGCGCTGGTGGTAGGAGACTCTCATCGGATCGTACTTATGCATAGATGGACTGACTTTGACTAGCTTCTACATCAACTTGCCGTGTGGCGGTATTGCAACTTTCGCCATGCTCTTTGCGTTTCGAGCCCCAAAGGCTGCATCACCAACACTAGCGACTACAAAAGAGAAGCTCTTGCAAATGGACATCCCCGGTGCTATTCTAATTTCTGCCACGATTGTCTGCTTTACGCTTGCTTTGCGCTGGGCTGGCGTGGAGAAGGCGTGGGATGATCCAGACGTCGTGGGCACTTTGGTTGCTACACCGGTATTTCTTACTCTATTTGGTATGGACCAGTGGTTTCAAGGAGAGAGAGCACTCATCATGCCGAGCTTCTTGAGGAATCGTGTTTTGCTTATTGGTGCTGTTTTCGAGTTCTTGTAAGTCTTCATATTTCTCATGCTGAGGCTGCGACTGACTTGATGTTTTAGCATTGCAGGCTGTTTTAACCTGGCTCTTTTCTGGCTCCCTATTTACTTCCAGGCAGTGCGAGGTGTCTCAGCCGTTTCTTCTGGTATCTGGCTCATCCCGGTCATTCTGGGCTTGACCATAACCCAAATTGCTGTTGGTGGTTTCATTACCGCCACCGGCATTCACAACCCATTCCTAATATTGGGACCTGCGATCGCGGCTGTTGGGTCAGGCTTATTCATGCTGCTTGACGAGCAATCTAGCGCAGGGCGGTGGATTGGATTTCAGATCATCCTGGGAGTTGGGGTTGGATTTTGTCTCACCATTCCACTCATGCTATCCCAAATCGTGGTGAAGGCGAAAGATGTGTCCACAGCTACCCCTATCATCATTTGTACGTCTCCTATCGCCCCTCTAGTTTTCGACATGCTAAACCTACCCCCAGTTTCGCAATCAATGGGCAGCGCTTTCTTACTTCCTACAGCACAAGCAGTATTTCAAAATGAGCTTATCAGGGCGCTGCGCCAATTTGTCCCTGATATCAATCCACTTGTAGTCTTGGCAGCGGGCGCAAATAGTGAAGCCATCTCGAGTCTTCCTAGAGCGAGCCAGGCAGGTATTATACAGAGCTACAACAGCGCATTGCGGCCCACATTCGCGATTGGAATTCCATTCGCTGGTGTAGCTCTGTTTGTTAGTTTCTTCATGCCCTGGTTCAGATACTATGATGCATCAAAAAAGCCAAACGCCGAAACAGCGTTGAGTCAACCGGGAAAGGCGGAGACTGCAGTGGAGGGTAAATAGAGCGGAGAGAATATGAAAACTGGCAAATGAGGTGAAGACATTCATTCGACAATACTGTATCATTAGATATATCAACAGCCATGATTAATACCCGCACGGGAAACATTGGGTAGCAGTTCACGGGAACCGTGGAATGAATAATGCAAGGAGATGATGTACAAGTAGGGGTCTATGGGGATCTGCATGGTTCTCATGCATATATGCACTAATAGGGCCTTTTATGGCTATATATAGAGCCCTTCCACCCCTCTATCGTAGCTTAGAAATTCTTAAGTTTCTATTCCTTGCCCCAATCTATTAGCTGTTGTATCACTCTAGATAAAAAGCGCCTAGGTAGTTGTTAAGCCCCTGATCTCTTACGCAGCTTGAACGTTCTTACGTGGGGTATACCTGCATAACACATCGTCTCTAAAGTGTTTTATGTTTCTCTTTCCGCTCTTAGTTATCTGCTGCATGCCTTTTCTATATGCCCATATCGATCAATATGGCGTCTCGTTCCGATCATCAGCGCCTCATTGCCTCGAGGGTCCATGCACAAAGTCAAAGAGACCCCGAACTTGAAAAGGTTTGATCAACTATTCGCGCCGTATTTTTTGCTGTGTGCAACGATCTGACAGGTATTATATTAGGTACTTTCGAGCAATGGCCCTTGGCCCGACCCCCCCTTCACAGACATAGCACAGTGCCGCGGGATCTCAGATTATGCCGACAGCTTGCTTATCAAGGCACTCGGCCCGCCTCCAATAGGTATACAAGAGAAGACCTACGACATCCCAACTAGCGACACTTACACCGCTACCGCTCTATTGACCTCACCCGCACCAGGCACGAAGCCCGGACCGCTCATCGTGCTATTCCATCCAGGAGGCTTCTTTCTCGGTAGCCCTACCAAGCTTGCCACGTATGCTCGGCCCCTCGCACAGCTATTCAACGCCTCGGTCCTATGTCCTTCTTACAGGTTTGCACCAGAGCATGTATTCCCGACAGGTGTTGAGGATGCGTGGGCGACATTGCAGTGGGCCGCAAGTCACGCATCAGAACTCGGTGCAGACCCTGCTAAAGGATTCCTTGTGGGTGGCATTTCCAGCGGTGCCAACTTTGCAGTTGTACTCACACGGCGGGCCATGGAAGTCGGACTCCAACCCCCTGTCACGGGTACATGGGCCCCGATTTTCATGGGCTTGAATGGAAAGGAGGCTGTGCCGAATGACTACAAGCAGCTTTTGGTTAGCCATGAGCAACATCGCGATGCTCTCGTCATCAGTGAACAGAAGGCCGCAACAATGTGGGAATACTATAAACCTACAATCACATCACCCTTGTTCAATCCCCTCGCTTCGCCGTTCGACAAGATTAGTGCGATGCCTAAGATGTTCCTACAAGTTGCGGGACATGACCTATTCCGCGACGACGGACTCATCCTAGCGTATGTGCTACAAGATCATGGTGTAGAGGTGAAGTTGGAGGTATATTCGGGTGTATGTCATTCGTTCTGGGTATTCGTGCCAGAAATGACTGTTTCAAAGAAGTTTATAAGCGACATCATGAAGGGATTCGCTTGGCTGTTAGGAGTAAGTGTAAACGGTCTAGGTCAGGATTAAAAGACGGCTATAGCAATGCCAGCCATGAAAGTCGATAATAGCTTAAGAACATAAATCATAAATATAAAATTTATTAAATGCATTAAGATAATATAATAAAGTAATTATAAAGAGATTATATTTATAAAATAAAATAAATAAAATAATAATAATTATTAAAAAGATTTTATATATAAATAAGAATATTAATTATTTAATTATAATATTTAAAGTTTTTATTTTTTTAATTAACAATAATAATAATTTAACTTATATATAAATAATTATTACGAGTTTATTTTATTTAATACTTTATTATAATTAATAGTTAAATTTTAAATAAAGTTATAAGTTATTTTATTTTAATGTATTTTTCATTATTTAATTACGTATATATAAATATAAAATATTATATTATATTATTATAAATAAGCCGTAATTAGCTTTTTAATCATTATTATTTAATTTTAATAAAACGCTTTTTTAAATTATTTAATTAATTAAATATAAATTATAAAAGTATTATTATAATTATTATTATTAATATATCGATTTATTTTATACGTATTATATATAAATATACGAAATGTTTATAATAAATTTTCGTATTAATTCTTTTAAGGCCCGTAATAATATAACTATTTCGAAATAACGTAATAAGGCTAATTCTTAAAACTTAAAATAATTTAAATAAATTAATTATATACGGAAATTAATTACATTTAACGAAATTAACTTAACGTTTATTAATGCGATTAATTATTAATTTCCGATTAATTTAAAACTTATTAATACGAATAATAATTAATATTCGATATTACGTAATACAGTAATTCCTAAGGTTATTTAATATTACGTATTCTTATTTAATATTGCTAAGAATTATATAAAAGTCCTTAAAATCCTTAATACTTTATAGCAATTTATGCTTTTATTATTTCATAACTTTATTTTTATACTGGTAATAAGTAATATTAAGCATTACATAGCGGTGCTATGCCCTTATATACAGTCGACGTTATCGACGCCGCCGGTATTTCTAGCTAGAAGCAGGAAATCCGAAACGTTTATAACATTCGATTAATTTATTAATATATTATTACGGCTAAAACCGTATAGCTTAATAAGTAAAAGCTTAATATAACGTAAGTTAATAAAATGCCGCTAAATAGGTTCGAATCTTATTATAATTATAGGTTTATTCGTAATTATTATATTTAATAACTTAATTCGAATCGTAATTTGTCGTATTTTAATAATCTTTTAATAATAAAAAAACTAAAAAACGACGTAATATTGCTGCGTTATTAATTTAATAATAACTTAATCGAAATTAAATAAAATAATAACCAGGATTATTAAAAACCCTTAACTCTTAGGGCTTTAATTAATTTAAACAGGTTAATTATATATAAGAGTTAATTACATTTAAACGCGGTTAATTTAACGCTTATTAATGCGGTTAATTATTAATACGCGATTAACTTAACGCTTATTAGTAAGGTTAATTATTAATACGCGGCTAACTTATTTAATATAAACGATTATTAATACGCGATTAATTTAACGTTTATTAGTATAATTAATTATTAATACGCGGCTAATTTATTTAATACGAACGATTATTAGTATGCGATTAATTTAATGCTTATTAATACGGACGATTATTAATGCCCGATTAACGTATTTGGTACGAATTATTATTAGTTCGCGGCTAATTTATTTAATACGAACGATTATTAATACGCGGCTAACTTAATGCTTATTAATGCGATTAATTATTAATGCGCGGCTATTTTTTTAATACGAACGATTATTAATGCGCGGCTAATTTATTTAATATAAACGATTATTAATACGCGGTTAATTTAATGCTTATTAATGCGGATAATTAATAATGCCCGGTTAACGTATTTAATACGAACGATTATTAATGCGCGGTTAATTTAACGCTTATTAATGCGGTTAATTATTAATGCCCGATTAGCGTATTTAGTACGAACTATTATTAGTTCGCGGCTAATTTATTTAATATAAACGATTATTAATACGCGGTTAATTTAATGCTTATTAATGCGAATAATTAATAATGTCCGGTTAACGTATTTAATACGAACGATTATTAATGCGCGGCTAATTTAACGCTTTTTAATACGAACGACCGCTAATGTCCGATTAACTTAACGCTTATTAATGCGAACGATTAATAATATTCGATTAATTTATCGGCTTATTATTGCGGCCCATTTTTAATATCCGGTTAACGTATTAGTTTTTTATTACGAATAATTCTTATTTATTACGCGAATAATTTATTCGGTTTTTATTATAAACGATTCTTATTATGCGAATAATTTATTCGGTTTTTATTATAAACAATTTTTATTATGCAATTTATTTAACGCTTATTAATACGAATAAGCATTAATGCGTAATTAATTTTAAAACTTATTATTATAAACGATTATATTTATATAAGGCTGGTTTTATAGCTTTTTAATACGAACGATTATTAATGCGTTATTAATTTAACGGCTTATTATTATAAATCATTATAATTAAATAAGGCTAATTTATTAATTTATTTATTTATACGATTATTATTACGTAATTAATTAGATTATATTTAAATAAAGCTAATTTAATAATTTATTAATACGAATTATTATTATTATGCGGCTTTATTAGAGTTTTTTATAATTCGTATATATAATTTTTCGTTTATTATATATAATATTTTTTATTTAAATTCAGAATTGCTTTATGTTTTAATATTAACATATATTAAGGTATTTAATTTTAACGTAATTTGTTTATAATTGCTTTTAAACGAATAATTATTATGTTATTTTATTAGTTTATTACTTATAAATAGGCCGATATTATACGTATATCCGTATTTATAGCTTTAAATAAAACCGATATAACCGAAGCTTAAAATTTAAATTTCTTATAAATTCGAAATCTTAATGTTTTATAGGTTTTGTTATTTCCGTTATATTTATTATATTATTACGTTTTAAAAATTTCGAATACGTATAGCCGTTACGGCTTATTATTACTTATATTGCGTTATAATAACCTCGAGATTTCGATTTTTTTTAGGTTTTGCCGTTTACGTTATATATTATGTAATATAATGCTTTTTAAATTTCGTTATTTCATAAAGCGTAATATAATTATAATTAGGCTTTCGTAATGCATTGTTTTATATTATATTTATTAATAGCAATTTTTTTTATAATTAAATAATGTATTATTGCCGTTATATAATAAATACGTTATTATAATTATAAGTTTTTTTAACTGCTTTTATCGGTTTCGGTTATATAACCGACGCCGACATATTTAGGCTTTAGTTTTTATTTATATAAAAGATATTAATTCGTTTAATTTTATATATAATTTTTTATAAATAAGCAAATAATGCAATATTCTTCTTTTTAATTAAATTCATAACGCAAATATCTTTTAATATATGTTTAAAATAAAAGTTTTGGCGTTATTTCGGCTTATTTTAATTAATACTTTATTTATAGCCTTTATTTTTTTATATTTTTTTACGTTTCCGTTTATTTTATACATTTTCGACGCATAATATTTTTCGTTTAATTATAATGTATTATTTTGTTATATTATATTACGATAAACCTTTTTCGTTTAATTCGTTCTTTTTTTATTATTTTATCCTTATTTAAAAGTAACGATTTCGAATTTATATATATATATATTATTATATTATAACCAAAACGTTTATTTTTATTTTATATGTTTTATATATTTTTATATTTTTTACGAGTTATGTTTTATTTTTTTATTATAATATGTTTATATATATATATATATATTCGTTATTATTATGTTTTTCTTTATTTTTATTTTTATTTTTATTTCGTCGTTTCGTTTTTTTATATATTATATATTATATAACTTTATTTATTTTTTTACGTAATTTACGTTATTATATATTTGCATATATTTAAAAAACTTATTACGAATCGTTATTTTTTCGTAAATAAAATCCTTTTTACGTTTTTATTTTTTGCATTTTTTATTATGCTTTTATTTATTTTTTTGTATTTTTAACTTTTACGAACATTTCGTTATAATTATTACGTTTTTTTCGCCTTAAAAATACTAATGTTTCGTAATTTTTAATTTTAAAATTAACGTTATTATAAATATTAATATTTTTTATTCATTTTTTCGATTTATTATAAAACTAACGTTAAAAAATTAACCTTAAAAGTTTATTTTTTTGCTTTAAAACGTTATTAATGCCTTTTTTATTATTATTATACTTAAGCATTTTATTCGTTATATTAATTATATTTATATAATTATACGCTTTAATTTATTTTTTTATATTATTATCGTTATTAATATTTCGTATATTTATTAAAAGATTTATAACGCGTAACTTTTTTTTAATCGATTTAATATTAACGTAATTCGTAATATTATTAAACGGTTTCGTAATTAATAATAAACTTAAAATACTTTAGCCGTTTTTAATTATTTTAACGATAGCTTTTTTTTTATAATCGAAAATTTCGATAATAGCTTTTTTCGGCGCCAGTAAAAAGCCGCTTATAATTAGCAATTTTAAGTATTCGCTTAATTCTTTAATTCGGGCCTTTTTTAGTTGCCTTTAAAAGGGAGCCGTATATATTTAGTGTTTATTATTGGCAGCAATAATGGCGACGATAGCTTATTCTTATAGGCAAAGCGCCTTAACCTCTAGGACTTAGGTTAATCTAAGCAGGTTAACCATATATGGGGGTTGATTACATTTAGATACGATTAACCACTAATACGCGGTTAACCACTAGTACGCGGTTAACCAGTACGCGGTTGACCACCTTTAGGTACGGTTGACCTGTACGTACGTACGTACCAATTGGGTGGTGGCTATACGTACGTACCAATTGGGTATTAGCTGTACGTACGTACCAATTGGGTAATGGCTGTATGTACGTACCATTTGGGTACGTTTAACCACCATTGGATACGGTTAACCTGGCTGTATTATACATACGTACTAATTAAGTATTAGCTATACGTACGTACCAATTAGGTAATGGCTATACGTACGTACTAATTAAGTAATAGCTATATGTACGTACTAATTAAGTAATGGCTATATGTACGTATTAATTAAGTAATAGCTATATATATATATTATTTAAATACGGTTAATTATTTTTAAATGCGATTAATTATTTTTAAATATAATTAATTTAATTATATTATATATACGTATTAATTAAATAATAAATATATATATATATTATTTAAATATAATTAATTATTTTTAAATATAATTATTTTAATTATATTATATATATATATTATTTAAATAATAATTATATATATATATATAAATTAAAATAATATAATAATATAATATTTATTTATTTATTAATAAGTTTTAAAATAAAAATAATAACGAATAATATTAAAATTATAAAAACCGAATTTAATTTTAAATAATATTTATAAATTTATAATTAATTTAATAATAATAATAATAACAATTTTATATAAAACTTTAAAATTTAATTTATTTAATTTTAAATTAATTTTAATTTAATTTTAATATATATATTATAAATAATTTTTTAAAATATTTTAATTATAAATTATAAATTTTAATTTAATATTTATTATTTTTCTCGTTAATGAAATTATTTATTATTTAATAATTCGTTTAAATAATTTATTATTAAATAAAGATTTTATTTCGTTTTTAATTTTTAAATAAGCCATTTATTAATTTTCTTTATAAAATATTTTTTTATATATTTAATAAATTCCGTACGATTTATTTTTATTTAAAATATAAAAATTTAATTGCGATATTAATTATTTAAGTTTTTTTAAATTACGAAACGGCCGATTTTAAATAAAGTTATTAAACGACGTTATATTATTTTTAATTTATATATCGTTATTATTATTAATTCCTAACCCCTAGGACTTTGGTTAACCTAAGCAGGTTAACCATATACGGGAATTAACCACATTTAAACGCGGTTAACCTAACGTTTATTAATGCGGTTAATCATTAATACGCAATTAACTTAACGCTTATTAATAAGGTTAACCACTAATACGCGGCTAATCTTTTTAATACGAACGACCATTAATACGTAACTAACCTAATGCTTATTAATAAAATTAACCATTAATACGCGGCTAACCTCTTTAATACGAATAACTATTAATGCGCGGCTAATTTAATGCTTATTAATATAATTAATTATTAATACGCGGCTAACTTATTTAATACGGACGATCCTTAATGTCCGGTTAACGTATTTAATACGGACGACCATTAATGCGCGGCTAACTTATTTAATACGGACGACTATTAATACGCGGCTAACCTAACGCTTATTAATACGATTAATCATTAATGCCCGGTTAACGTATTTAATACGATTAATCCTTAATGCCCGGTTAACGTATTTAATACGAATAACCATTAATACGCGATTAATTTAACGTTTCTTAATGCAAATAACCGTTAATATCCGATTAATTTAACGCTTATTAATACGAACGATTAATAATATTCGATTAATTTATCGACTTATTGCCGCAGCCGACCCTTAATATCCGATTAACGTATCGGCCTTTTATTACGAATAACCCTTATTATGCGCATAATTTATCCGGTTTTTGTTATAAACGATCCTTATTACGCAGTTTATTTAATGCTTATTAATACGAATAAGCATTAATACGTAATTAATCCTAAAGCTTATTGCTATAAACGATTATATTTATATAAAATTAACTTTATAACTTTTTAATACGAACGATTATTAATACGTTATTAATTTAACGGCTTATTATTATAAACCATTATAATTAAATAAAATTAATTTATTAACTTATTTATTCGTATAATTATTATTATGCGGCTAATTAAATCATATTTAAATGGAATTAACTTAATAACTTATTAATATAAACCATTATTATTACGCGGCTTTATTAAATTTTTTTATAATTCGTACGCATAATTTTTCGTTTATTATATATAATATTCCTTAATTTAAATTCAAAATTGCTTTATTTTTTAATACTAGCATATATTAAAATATTTAATTTTAACGTAACTTGCTTATAATTATTTTTAAACGAATAATTATTATGTTATTTTATTAATTAATCGCTTATAAATAAATCGATATTATACATATATCCGCATTTACAGCTTTAAATAAAACCGATACAACCGAAGCTTAAAATTTAAACCTTTTATAAATTCGAAATTTCGATATTTTATAGGTTTTATCGTTTTCGTTATATTTATTATATTATTACGCTTTCGAAATTTCGAATATATATAGCCGTTACGGCTTATTATTGGTTATATTACGTTATAATAGCCTCGAAATTTCGATTTTTTATAGGTTTTGCCGTTTGCATTATATGCCATATAACATAATGCCTTTTAAATTTCGTTATTTTATAAGGAATAATATAATTATAATTAAGCTTTCGTAATGCATTATTTTATATTATATTTATTAATAGCAATTTTTCCTATAATTAAATAATGCATTATTGCCGTTATATAATAAATGCATCATTATAGCTACAGGTTTTTTTTTAACTGCTTTTATCGGCTTCGGCTATATAGCCGACGCCGGCATATCTAAGCTTTGGTTTTCGTTTATATAAAAATGCTGATTCGTTTAATTTTATATATAATTTTTTATAAATAAGCAAATAATATAACATTTTCTTTTTTAATTAAATTTATAACGCAAATATCTTTTAATATTTATATACCTAAAATAAAGGTCTTAACGTTATTTCGGTTTATTTTAATTAATACTTTATTTATAGCTTTTGTTTTTTTATTTCCCTTTACGTTTTCGTTTATTTTATATATTTCCGACGCGTAATATTTTCCGTTTAACTATAATGTATCATTTTTCCTATATTATATTACGATAAACTTTTTTCGTTTAATTCGTTATTTTTTTTTTTTTTATTATTTTATTCTAATTTTAAAACAACGATTCCGAATTTATATATATATATATTATTATGTTATAACCAAAACGCTTATCTTTATTTTATATGTTTTATATGCATTTATATTTTTTTACGGCTTATTTCTTATTTTTTTTATTATATTATATTCTTTTATATATATATATATTCGTTATTATTATGTTTTTCCTTATTTTTATTCTTATATACCTTTCGTCGTTTCGTTTTTTTATATATTATATATTATATAACTTCATTTATTTTTTTACGTAATTTACGTTATTATATATTTGCATATACTTAAAAAACTTAATACGATTCGTTATTTTCTCGTAAATAAAACCCTTTTTTAGGTTTTTATTTTTTGCATTTCTTTATTATGCTCTTATTTATCTTTTCGTATTTTCAATTCCTACGAATATTTCGTTATAATTATTACGCTTTTTCCGCTTTAAAGCTACCAGTATTCCGTAATTTTTAATTTTAAAATTAACGCCATTATGGATATTAATATTTCTTAATTTATTCTTTCGATTTACTATAAAACTAACGTTCGAAAATTAACCCTAAAAGTTTATTTTTTCGCCTTAAAACGTTATCGGTACTTTTTTTATTACCATTATGCCTTAGCATTTTATTCGTTACGTTAATTATATATATATAATTACGCATTCCAATTTGTTTTTTTATGTTATTACCGTTACCGATATTCCGTATATTTATTAAGAAATTTACGACGCGTAACTTTTTTTTAACCGATCCAATATTAACGTAATTCGTAACATTATTAAACGGTTTCGTAATTAATAATAAACTTAAAATATTTTAGCCGTTTTTAATTACCTTAACGATAGCTTTTTTTTTATAGTCGAAAATTTCGATAATAGCTTTTTTCGGCGCTAATAAAAAGCCGCTTATAATTAATAACTTTAAGTATTTACTTAATTCATTAATTCGGGCCTTTTCCGGCCGCTTTTAAAAAAAAGCCGTACGTATCCGGTATTTATTATTAACAACGATAATAACGACAATAACCTATTTTTACAAATAAAGCGCCTTTAACTAATTAATAACGCCACGGCTAAAAATAAAAAGCCTATAACCGAAAAAAGCCATACGTATTTAATATTCGTTAATAACAGCGACGATAATAATAATAATATATTCTTACGGCAATAGCGCCTTTATTTATATAATTGCGCTAAAGCCGAAGCTCCAAAACGTAAGCAATAAAAGCTTTAAACCCCCGCTAAGGCCGATCTAATAATAAAAATACGGACTCGGGCTTAAAAACGCTAGCGCCAACGGGCCCAGGCAAATACGAAAAAACGGATTCGTTTTCTGAAACGGCAGCGGCAACAGGCGTATATAAAAGCAGCGGCGCTAATCTGAATTAAAAAACGTTCAAATCGGCCGCAAAAAATCATCCAAACGGAACCATAGGCGAACGCAAAAATATAAAAATAAGCTAAAAAAAATAATTCGCAACATTAAAAGGCCCGAAATCGGAAACGCCGGTAATAACGGACATAAAAAAAAATTAATTCGAAGGCCAATAATTAAAAAAACCAAAAACAACGATTCGAAGCAATAACAAAAGCGCATATAAATATCTAACCGAAAGCGAAACCATTAAATCGGTTTCATAAACGCTTATATTTAAGCCCATTTCAATTTAAAGCATTAACGCAAAATAAAACTTAAAAGCATTTATATTAATACCGGCAAAAAACGCGCATATCCGAACTTAAAAAAAATAACGTTAATAAGCAAAATTAAATTCGAAAGCAATATTTTAATACCGCTTTTTAAAATTCGAATGCTAATAGTATTTTTTATAACGATAAATAACGCTAGCAATACGTTTGCGATAACGGATAAAAAGCAAATGGAAAACAAAGAAAAAAGCCCGGATTCGGGCCTATAAATATATATAAATATAAGCCGAAACATTAATGCATGCCGAATTTTCCATTTATTACGATAACTTTATACGGCTTAACGATCTTAATTAAAAAGCGTTATTTACGTAGCTAAATATGCCTAAAAAATAACAAACGGACGTATTTTTATAACAAAAACGTTAATAAAAAACACAACGATTTCGTTTCTTTTAGTAACATTTATTTTCGTAACCCCGCAATAATAATAAAAATATTTCTTATAGCATTATTAATATTTTTTTTAGCCTTATTTCTTTTTTTAGCTTCGTTAATTCCGTTAATTCCATTAATTTCGTTAATTCCGTTAACCCTTTTTTTAACTTTAACGGTCCCTTTTTTAGCCTCGTTTTTTTCTTTTTTAGCCTCGTTAATCCGGCTAATTCCGTTAATTCTGCTAATCCTTTTTATAGCTTTAGCGGTCCGTTTTTTAACTTCGCCTCCCTTTTTTTTAGCCTCGCTAATCCGGCCAATTCCGCCAATTCCGTTAATTCCGCTAATTCCGTTAATTCCGCTAATCCCTTTATTTTTATTCCCCGTTTTAATCTTTTTACATCCTTTATTAATACCGTTATTTAATCCGCTTCCCTTCGTTTAAATCGTCGTAATAGCTTTTAAAAAACAAATTTTACGTCGCAAAATAATAACCTTAGCATTTTTTATTTTATTAACCGGCTTTACCGTATACGTCGATAATATGCGTCGGCTTTTACCGATCGTTATAATATTAATTTAGATTTTAGCCCTAACCGTTATATAAAAGCCCGTAATTTTTTTCGAACATTATTCTTATTTACCCTTTTTAAAAATACGGAATATCGCCCAGCCCGATTTTTTTTTTCCGTATCCAGCAGCTATGGCTTAATCCTATTTGCGTTTTCCGTATATCGCAGTTATGGCCCGAACGAACGTCCGTTTTAAATAAACAGCGGCTATGGCGCAAATGCTTTTTTGAATTAAGCCGATAACGGTTATGGCCCCGATTTATTTCCGCTTTTTGCGGACCGCGGTTATAACCCGAACGGGCCTTCGTTTTAAGTAAATAACGGCTATCGCGCAAATATATTTTTAGGCTAAGCAAATAACGGTTATAACTTAAACGCATTTTTCGGCTAAATAAGTAATAGCAATAAGCTAAATAAAATACGGCAATTAATAACGTTATTTATAATTCTTAATAAGGATTAATACATAATTAAATTAATTATTAAAGCAATAAATATGCAAAATAAATTTTTTATTTTTATTACGTTACTTTATTTTATGTTTTATATTGTTTATATATATTAATAATTCTTTAATTAAAATTAAACGCATATATATATTTATTTTTTTGTTATATAATAAGCTATTTTATTTTAAATAATACTTATATTTATTATTATTTTCGTTATTTAAATTCCAAATATATATCTTATTTTAATTACGGTTTTAAAAAATAATAATTCGGTCGGTTTATAATTTCCGCGTAACTTTTTTCCGTTAACCGGTAATATATAATATATTTTCCGTTTTTTATAGCGAATTATTTAATTTTTCCGAATAATGGCCATAATGTATATATTATGCCAAAAAAAAGGGATTTAATCGGGCCCGTATATAAACGGCTAGGTTAAACATAATATCGCTAAATATTCGATAATATAATTAATTAACGTAAATCGCCCAATAACGAAAACCTTTTTTATTGGAATAACGGTTATTTTAAAGCAAAAGATTATCGTAACGCTTACGATAAAAACTGTCGCTTTTAAAAAAGGCCTTCTTAATACGAAGCTTCCGGCGCCGCTTGCGAAAAATAATTCCGAATTATATTATTACGTTTTATAACCGTTACCGCCTTATCTTATACGGCCGGATTTAATAAATGCTATGGCATAATTTTATGCGATAATATAAATAATCCCAGGCTAATTGCTTTTTTTTTTTTAATACCGGCGGCTATAAGGTTTTTTTTTCGCAAGCGGGCCTTTATTTATTCGCATTTATAATTCGAATTATTAACATTTATTAATTGCTTACGTTATTCCGTATTTAGCCCTTTTTCTTTTAATTCTATATATTCCTTAATGGCATTATCTTAACCTTATAATATAGCAACCTAAATAATGCGAACTTTCTGGCTTATAATAAACCATTCCTGCATTTTTCTAGGCTTTAAAAGCAGCACTTTTATATAATAAGCCACCCATAACTTATAGTTTTAGCCGTCCGATTGCTGCAATAACCGGGCCATCGAAATTATAATTATAAGCGGATTTTATAAACGCGCCCGCGTTTATAACGTAATATAATCTATAAAAACAATTTGGCATGCCCTTTTATTAATTAATAAGTCGAATATTAATAATTTCTCTTATTTCCAATAATATAACAGCCTTATCCAATAATCCTAACCGTTTGCATTGCATTATTAAAACATCCAAATAAATTCCGCTTTATTAGCCTTAATAACCTTTTAATTTTATATGCCGATATTTAATTCTTTCGTTATTTCGGAAATGTATAAAAAATAAAAAAAAATATAAGGTTATGCCGTTTTAATTAAAAATGCCAAGCCATTTAAATAAACCTTTTTTAAATATTCTTTTTATTGCTTTTTTATTAACGCATTTAATAGGCTTACCGCGCAAATATTAAATGCCCCTTTATTTTTTTTAAATAATACGGATTTCTTAATTTATAATTTCGTAATTAGCAGGTAATTTTAATATCTTAAGGCATCGAAAATGTAATGCTTATTTTCTGTACCAAATTAATAAAACCGTTTAATATTCCAAACCGTAAGCTCTTTATATAAGGCTTATAATAAGCCGTTAATAACTACTGCATTATATACGTCGTATTACATTCCATTAAATAATATTATGGCTAATACGATAAGTTCGTTTAATGGGTATTATGTATTAGTTATATGGATATCTAGGTTTGGATATTTAAGTATTTAAATATCTGGTTATTTGGTTCGTTATTTCCGTAATTAAATAAGTACTGGCATAATGTAATAAATAAACGAAATAAATAGCCAAGCGGAACGGCAAAAAAAAGAAATTATGATTTATTATATGGCTATTTAAATAGCTGGTTATTTAAATAGCTGGTTATTTAAATGGCTCGTTAATTGGCTGGCTAGCTTCGTCGTTAGCTGGTTATTGGAATAACGAAATAAACGAATGCAAAAACTGGCTAAACGAAGGACAAAAAAAAAGAAAAAACGACGTATTATACGACTAGCTTATTTATTGGCTTACGTATTAATTGATTAATTAGTTTCGTAATTAGCTAATTATTGCATTAATAAAATTAACGAATGCAATAAACGATTAAAAAAAGAATAAATAAAAAAAAGCTATAACCTATTAAATTATTAGCTTATTTGTTGGCTTACGTATTAAATGGCTAGTTAATTAGTTGGCTTTATGGTTAGCTAGTTATTGCACTAATGAAATTAACGAATATAACAAACGGCTAAAAAAGGAACAAATAAAAAGAAGCTATAACCTATTAAATTACTGGCTTACTTGCTGGCTTGCGTAATAAATGGCTGGCTGGCTAGCTGGCTTTGTGGTTAGTTAATTATTGCACTAATAAAATTAACGAATATAACAAATGGCTAAAAAAGGGGCAAACAAAAAGAAGCTATAACCTATTAAACCATTAACTTATTTATTGGCTTACGTATTAATTAGCTCGCTGGCTGGCTAATTAGCTTCGTAATTAACTGGTTATTGCAATAATAAAATAAACGAATGCAATAAATGGTTAAAAAAAAAGAAAAAAAAAAGAAGCAGGAAATTGGAATTTCTTAAACGATTGGCTTATTTATTAATTAATTAGTTTACGTAATTAATTATTTGCTTTAATATTGGCTTATTTATTAAATATTTTAAGATGCATTATATAATTTCCTTTTATTAAGCAAATAAGCATATAAGGCCTTATACGTAATTTTTTCTTTTATTTATTTATTTATTTATTATGTTTAATTCCTTTATTTAATTAATTAATAGCCCTTTTTTTCTTATTTTTACTTATAATTGCAGTTTATTTTAATCATTTATTTTTTTTTTCGAGATTTTTTTTTTAATAACAAGATTTCCTATTGCTTTCGTTTCTTATTATGGACCTTCGTAAGCCTTAGGCGAGATTTAATGCCGTTCGAAATAACGATATATAGCAGCTTATTCGTTGCACCTCCGAAACCTTTCTTTTTAATACCGGTAATCGCCCTTTTAGGTTTGCGCCATAGGCTTATGTTAATTGCGACGTCGCCTTATTTAACGTTAAAAGCCATTTCTTTAAATCCGTTCTTTTAAAAGCAAATGCTTTCGCATTTTAAACCGCCTTATTAATACAAAAAAATACCTTTTTAATCTTTTTTTTTATAAGATTCGGCTTTATTTTAACCGTTACTTTATTTCGGAATAGGACATTTTACGTTTTATAAAGCAATACCGTATCGTTTGCGAATTTTCCATTCGTCTTTACGATATAAGTCCATATTTATATAATATTACCAATTCGAATAATTAATAATATATACCAAATATTCGGTTATTTTTTTATTTCGTTCCTAAAGGGCCCGGATTAATATATATACGTATAATGAAACATAAATGGCAATTCGTTTTAACGAATTCTTTAAGTTTTTTAGCAATTGCTTTATTATATAAGCGCTTATTTCGGTTTGCAATATTATGAAATATATATTATTATTCGAATTAGCTTTTCGATAAATCTAGCCATATATTTCCTATTTAAAAAACCTTTTTATATATTTGCTTTATACGTTTAAATTTATGGCTTATCGAATATAATGCCTTGCCAGTAATGCGAAAAAAATTAATTCTTTTCGTTTTTTTTTTTCGGTTATTGATTTATCGCCGATTCTTCGTTTTTAAAAGGCCGTAGCTATGGTTGCTATAAGGCCTTAGGTTGCATTTATACCTTTAAATATAACCTTTTCGCTTATTTCCGATTTATCCCTAATGGTTCTCTTATTTTTCGAAACGAAAATATAAATAAAATCACGTATTTTATTGCCAAGTACGGACCGGGCCCTTTTAAAGGTAAACGAATCGATTTGTTTTAAATCGTTTTTCGAAAAATATACGAAATTATTTATTAAAATTAAAAAAAAAACTCGGCACGGCAATAAATTATATATTAATAAGAATATTGCTTTATAATAAGGAAATATTAATTCATAATAAAAAAGCCTATAAAAATAAGGCATTTTAGGTTATAATAATAAGGCATCCGTTTATAATAAAGAATTATATAGCAATAAAAATGCTGCTTTTTAACAAAAAAGTATCGGCTTGTAACCAAAAAGCATATAACAAAAGGGGTGCTAATTTTTAATAAGGAAGTACCGGATCGTAACAAAAAGGCCTATAATAATAATGCATTTTAATTCCTAATAAAAAGGCGCCGATTCGTAACAAAAATATATATAGCAATAAGGCATGTAATTAAATTACTTAACCGAAACATACAGTTTATAAGCCAATTATAACATTGCTGCCATTTACCGTTAAGTAATTAATATTATGTTTTCCTTTTAAATACATAAAAAAAGCACGACTTATAATAGCCCTTAATTTCTTTTACGTATTTAGCCGAATAATGCACTTTATAAACTAATAACAGTATTACCGTTATAAAACGATTATTCGGTCATATTATATAACCTTTTTAAATAATACCCTTAATAATGCATTGCCGCGATATAAAATAAAATCGGAAACTTTTCGAACTTAATTTTATATTTTCGGATATAAGCGTTATTTAATACGGAAATCCTTTTTTAATATATACGCTTTTAAAACCAACGATTATTAATCGATATAAACGAAATTTCCATTTCGTATGTTTTATAATTAATTAATTACTAATAATATATAATGTCATTCCTATTTATATAATACTTTAAAAATGCGATTTAATAATATTGAAATAATGCATTAATAATATGAACTTTTTTAAAGGCCGGCCGTTATAACGTTCGAAAAAAACTGCTTTATAACGTTTTATACGGCTATTATTACGTTCGTAAAAACCGGTTTTAATAACTTAAGCGGTATTTTCGGATAAAGGTATTATAACGCTTTTTATTTCGTTTTTTTTTTATTTTTTATATTTATTAAGTTTTTTTTTAATTATTTATCCTTTAATTTATTTCGTTATGGCTTTTTATATCGAAAAATAAGCCGTTTTTCGGCATAATACTTTTTAAGCGATTTTTATAATAGCAATATATTAATATTTTATATTACCAATAAATTTTTCTTTTCGGCAAAACCGCATATTGCTTTAAAACGACGACATTTTCGGACAAAAACCCGGCGGGTTTTTTTCCGAGCCCGACCTTTTTTCGCTTTTTATCTTTCGCTAATTCGCTTATTAACTTGCTAAAAGCGATACGTATTTCGAATATAAGTTACGGGCCTTTTAAGCGCAAGCCGTTTTTGCCGAATAAAAACTAAATTTCGACGCGCGTTTTTTAATTTTCGCAAAAAGCTTCGAATATCGGTTTTCGGCCTTAAAATAAAAATTAAACCAGCATTTATTGCGTTTTCAATAACTTATTACGTGCCCCTTTTTTTTTTTCGACCGGCCAAAAGCGGCTTAAAATATTACATTTACGGACTTAACGTCGATAACGGCCTTATTCGTTTATGCCGATTCCTTTTTTCTTTAGTTCGATGCTATTATTTATGCATTATTAAACGAATATATTAATTTCCCGGTAACGCTTTTTATGTCGAATCGCCGCTTAAACGTTATTTATTAAGTCGAAAACTTTAACGGGTTATTTCGAATAAGCCAGCCTTTTTTTTTTTTTAGGGCTTCCGGATTTCCGTCCGTTCGCAAAACCCCTTTGCCAAAAATAGCTATACGTTTTTACGATTCTTTCTTTTTGCATTTTTTCCGGTTTATATTATTTATTTTTTATTTATAAGTTATTACGTATCATATTAACGGGGCTATTTTAAATGCTAATAAATTGCTTTTTTTACCGGCGATATACGAAAGTTTATCGTTATTATCGGCCAAGCCTTTTATTAAGCGGAAAAAATTCGCAAAAAGCCGACGTATCTTACGGTCCAATTCGGATATTACTTTATATGCCAGCCTTTTTTCTTTTTAATCGCGCCGCTTTTCGATCGAATCTTTTTCGTTCGTTTCGTTATTTCCGCCGTTTTTACCGGTACGAAAGCTTTTAATTCCGATTTCGCCTTTGTTATAGCATTAACGGCTTCGGATTATATACCGCGCCTATTCGAATACGTTTTAATCTTTTAATAGTTCCATATTATCGTATATAAATCCGTTAATATTTAATTAAAAATCGAATAATAACAATTAAAAATCTTTCGAATTATTTTTTTCGCCGTATAAGTAATTTCGAAACCGAATTAAAAAGCTTAATCCAATTATAAGCCCGACATTTTGCCGTTTTTTTAAAAAAAACATTCGCTTTTGCGAAATCGTAAATTACGTTTTTAGCTTAATTATAACGTTTTAATCCGAAGTTTTTATAAATTCCGTATCGTTTTAAGGCCAAATTAATGCCAGCCCGGTCGTTTCGTAAACGGCAAACGGCAAATACGTAATACGCCTTTAATTTTAAAGCGTTATTAATCGAAATCCCCCTTTAGCTGGTTTAAGTACTAAAAAAAAGCCAAAATAATATCGATACGGAATTATATATTTCGGACGAAAAAAACCAGGACTTGGTTATTTTATTACCTTTTTTTATATTACTTATGGCTTTTTTGTTACTTATTAACGCTAGGATTAAAAATTTTTCATTACGGATAATTCCTTTTAATTAAGGATTTAATAATAATCTTAACGATAATTACGAATACGAAACTATATAATATATTTAATTTTCTTTCATTAAAAAAGGAATATATTTAGTTTTATTATATGCTAATAATTTATTTACGTCTTATTTAATTACGTAAGATTATATTTAATTTTTATATGTTATAATATTAACATATATAATTATATAAAGAAATCTTAAAATAATAAAGGCATATTAAATCTTTTAATCTTAAAAGGCTTTTTAAATATATAAGGCCGTAATATTTTTTATACGGCTAATATTATATTATAAATCTTATATTACTTAAGCCGTTTCGAATTATTTATAATACTAATTATTTTCATATATTAATTTCTTATCCGTAAGCTTTTTAGATGCCTTTACGACCTTTCGGAATTTCGTTTGTTTTAATCCTATTTTATTTCCGTATATTGCATTAAAATCGCGTAACTTTCGTTTAATTCGAAAATTTTTATTTGTTTTATGCGTTATACATTCTTTTTTTATGGATTTCCCTTTTAACGTTTTTCTTTTATTTTTTTTTAATCGCGAATATTAATATATATATTTATATATTTGCTACATTTTTATACGCCATTTTTTGGCATTTTATTATTATTCTTAATTTATTTTATCTTTTATTTTCCGTTTATATTATCTTTTCCATTTAATATTATAGCTTTTATTTTTAATTATTTTGGCTTTTTTAAGTTTATTTCGGATTTTTATAGCTTTTATTATATTGCTTCCGATTATCGATATTTTATTTTTCGCAACCAAGCTTTATATTATTTAATTTCGAAATACCCGTTTTTTTTCTTGGCTTATTGCGCTGCCATCGTAAAAAACGTAAAATCCTTTTTTAAAGCATGTCTTAACGAATAAAAATTTCGCAATACAGTTCTTTTCATATTATTATTTATTTATGGGAATTATTCCTTTTTATATTCGTTCGAACCAAAATATCGCTATTTATAATATTCCAATAAAATTATAAATCGTATTAGCAATATATAACGGCATTGCCGTTAAATATACAAATAAATAAATCCATAACTTCATAAATACATATCCGTATAATACAATTTACGTTTTAATTTTTTTTATGCTTTAATTTAATGCCAATCGTTATTGCCCGCGTCGGCCTATTTGATAAAAATAACGAAAAAATCGCCGGCCCTTTTAAGAAATAGCGGCCCGCTTTTTATCGCTTTTTTTCCCGCTGCCGCGTTTTTTTTAGCTGCCCCTTTTGCTTTCGCTTAATTTTTTTCTGGCCTTTAGCTTTTCGCCGGACAACAAGCCGTCTAATTCCGAAAACGAGCTTTCGCTTAAGCCCAAAAAAATCGCCCGAACGTTATTTTCGAAAATTGTTTTCGCTAAATGTAATACATCGGTTAAAATATATACTTTAATCAAATTCCTTAATCGGTTATATACGCATTTAAGGCTTCGTTTTGGCTTATGCAAATTTAAAACTTTAATAATGGCGATAATAACCGATACGCCTTATAAAAGCGATGCTTTATTAAATCGTTTTAACGCATTTGCCGCCGTATTCGATATTTTTTTTTCGACTAACGTATTAATAAAGCTGTTTTAATTGCTTTATATCGCTTTATTTTAGCCCAAAATCCCAGGAAACCTATGCTTCGAATTAATGTATTTATATAACAAACGTATATATATTGGGTTTTTTTTTTTCTTTCCGTTTTCCTTTTTTTTTTTTTTTTTTTTATCGTAAAATTATTAATTTCGATTAATTATATTTAAATATTACGCCATCGTTAAAAAGATTTTAATATATATCTTTCGAATTTATATATTAACTTAACATTATTAAGCTTATTATTTTAATTTAACTTCGTTTTATCCGTATTAACGCTTTATATGGATTTCGTAATAATAATATTTATAAATAGCCTTAATGCAAATAATTAACGTTATTATATAATAGCCATTATCGGACCTCGCTTTTTCGATAAATTAAAACAACTTTCCCTTTTTTATATGCCCGTTCGACCGAACTTATTTTTAATTTCTTCTTTTCATTATGCTTATTCATACCGCTTAATAGGAAATTAAAAACCCATTACTTAACGGTTTTATTATTTAAAGCTATTACCGTAACGGCAATTAATATTAATCCAGTAATTATAATAAAAAATATTCGGCTATTATATACGTTATACGATATTTCGCCTTGCTTTAGGCTTAACGAAAGCAGGCCAAAACGCAATAGGCGTAAAAAAAAAACTAAGGCGCACCGTTATTTTCCGATATCTTATAGGGCTAATTCGATATTAAGTTTAAGCTATTACTATTCGCCTTTATTTAATTTATCGTTAGCGAATTCCTTATTTTTACGTACGTTAATTCGTTTTTAATTCCCTTTAATTATTTATATAAAATACGCATTTATGTTAAAGCCATAACGTAAGCGGAACTAAATGCCGGCCAGATTATTTAATTCGAAAATACCTTATATATTACGAACGTTAAGCTTTTCATAAATACGTTCCGAAACGGATTATAAAAAATATTGCAATTCCTTAAAAGCAGCCTCGAAAAAATAATGCTGGTTCCGCCTAATTAATGGCCAGCGTTCGACATTAAGAGATTTATCGATAAGTCTAATAATAAAACCCTTTTTTTTAGCTTTATATCGTTATCGGAATTTAATGGTTCGTTTTTTATAACTGGATCGTTATGGCTTATAAATTAAGTCGAAAGCAACTTTGCCTTATAATATCGCTTTTTTACTTTTTAAAAAATTAAGGCGAAATCCGTAATGGCGTTTCGAAATACCGTTAATATATTTTTAAAGCAATTATTAGTTTTTTTTTATTTTATTAACGGCTAATTTATTTGCGGTTTTAAGATTTTTTTTATACGGATATGTAATAGCGGGCTTAATTTTAATAAAAACGTTTTTATAAAGCATGGCGTTTTGGATATTCGCATTATAAAAATTAAATAAGGCTGGCGGATTATTTGGCGTTATTTTTTTTTTTGCGTTTCGGATATTATTATCCGGTATTTATAATTCGTACGGCCGTTTTTGCTAACGTTCGAATTTGCTTGTATTAAGGATTTTCGTGCCTTTAATAAAAGCGGTTTCTTTTAGCCGTATGTTTTTTTATTTTTACTTGCCTTTTTTTAGCCGGCTTATAAAACGGGCTGAATTATAAATTACGACGACGACCAAAAGTAATTTTTCGGTTCGGATATTTATTAAAATTCTTTTCGTTTAACCGACGGCCTAAATTCGTTTATTTTGAAATATATATTTTGTAAGATTATTTTGCGGATTTGGCAATAAATGGCTTTTTTTATCGGCCGGCGGTATATAATTAACGCCTTTTTTTTATTCGCTAAACGTCCGGTTAATAAAAAAAGATACGGCGCCGACGCCGGTAACGATTTCGACGAAGGTAACGACGACGCCGAAAATGGTCCGAATTTTTTTATATAATACGTTGCGTTATTATAGCGCATTTTTACCGCATAGGCGTATTATAATATTATAACGCATATTACGGCGTACGAAATCGAAGCTAGTAATTTCGATATTAAAAATTAATATAAAAGCTTTTTTAAAACTAGTCGTACGTAATAGGAATTTTTCGGATTCGAATTTTTTCCGTTTTTAATTACGGCCGTTGTTGCGTTTTAAATAAATCCGGCTTTTAACGGCGGATTCGAAATAAGTTTTCGGCCTAGCGTTTGCGTATCTTTTATTTCGAAACGGCATGCGGCGTTGTTTTTTGCCGCCGCCGCCGTTTTTTCGCTTATTAAGCGCAGCCGTATGGAAACGAACCGGCTGTTATTGAAAGTTATTAATTTAATTATTCCCTTTTTTTAATCCGTATCGCCCCTGTTTGCCGTTTTCGTTTTAGGCTTATTTTTTTCGGTCCGTAAATGCAAACTTATGCCTAGCCGGAATTACTTTTTAAAGCTTTTTATTTGTTCGGAAAATCCATAAGGAAACGCCAAATAAGCGTATTTTTTATTATTAGGCCGTAATACAATAAATAGCAGCTTTTTTATTCCGCTTTGCTTTTAAAATCTCTTTGTTGCGCCGTTTCGTATTTTTGCCTTTATTAATTTGCGTTACGTATTTAAGTTATTTATGCGAATCCGGCGTTCGTTTGCTAAAAAAAAGCATCGCCGACAATAAGAAACGTAAAATTGCCTAAACCTAAAAGCGCAACTTTAAGTTATGCTTTAAAATAAAACCGTTATTTTTCGTAAAATACAAAAAAACGTTATTTAATACATAATTAAGCATTTTCTTACGTTTTATTTTTTATTTTTTTATAAGTACAGAATATTTTATATCGCCGTTATTAATATAAATAAATCGTATATTTATATGTTTTTATCGTATTACGTATCGGGCGAAATTACGATTTTAATATTTTCTTATATTGCGTTTACGTTAAACCAAGTTCGGCGGCTTTATTAATTTAAAATTTTTTCGTTTTTTTGGTAGCCAATTTAATATCGATACGATATTATTATTAAAAGCGTAATAATTATTATATACGAATCGTTTATTATAAAACGCATTACGAAAACGTATTAAGTATTTATTACGTAATAAAAGTTGGTCCATATTATTATCGACGAAAGCCATATTATTTTTACTTATAACGATAAGTTTCGAAAAAAATGTCTTATTATTAAGAATTAACTGCAATTGCTTTATGCCTTTGTTTTGTTTTTTAACGTTACGTTGCCGTCGACGAGCTTTGTTTTTTTTTGCCGGTTATACGGCATGGATCCTAATAAGGTGCAGGTTTTTCGAAAACCGACGCGGCAATTCGATATTCGGCATATAGTATATTTTACGCCGGTTATGCCCGTTTTCGTATAATTCGAGTAATCCTATGTTGGTTTCTTATTATAAGCCATCGACGTTATTCGAAAGCAATTTTAATTAAAATCTTTTGCAAAAATCTTAATATTTTATATGTATATTTATTAAAAAAAGCAAATCGTTAAAGCCTTATATTGCCTTTATTTTCATAATTAATTAAATACGATAAATAAAAAATAAATTATATTACAATAATAATAAAATACGAAAGGTTTTTTTATTATTACGAATAATTTTAATAACGGCTTAAATATTTTATATATCGACGCCGTATTTTATGCCGGAATTTCCGATTTGTTTATATAATACGTATAACGGGCCGAACGAAACGTTCGAAAACGCGGCCGAACCGTATTATCCGTTTTAATGTGCTTTTCGGACGAATTTGCGGCCGCGCGTTTTAATGCTATAAACGATACGGCTTATACGATACCGGCCGCTTTTACGAATCGTAAATAAATGCGTAAATAGCTATATGCCGAAACGTATCGGTATTTTATTATAAATGCATATTTTAACGAAGCTATAAATGCGTCTTTATATGGCGTTTTTTAATCGTCGTCGGCTTTCGACGAATCTTTAAAAGCAAATTGCGATTTATGCAACCGCAATTACCGGAAATATTCCGTTAAGCCGGATTAAAACCTACGTTTTCGGCTTTTTTTATTACCGCTTATGTATGTTTTTATTAATAATAACGCTTTTTTTTTATAAGCAAATCCGTATATATTATTTAATAATTTTTTCTTAAGATTATAATAGCGCTTAATACCGTAGCCGGATAATTTTTTAGCGCCGCCGTATCGAGCCATATTTCCTTAATATCGTTTTTTTCGGGCCATTTCGGCCGCATTTCGCCGTCGCTTTTTTGGATTACCGTAAATAACTTACGGCTTCGTTTTAAAAACCTTATAACGGCCGTTTTTTATTCGCCAAATACCGCCTTTATATAAAAAAACGTTCGATCCGGACTGGCGTTTATTATACGACCGAAATTCGAATCGTCGTAAACCTTATTACCATGCTTACGGCAAAATACTATCGCGCCGTTTACCGAATCTATTGCTTTTTCGTTTGTTTTGAACCTGCTTTACCTTTTTTTTTATTTCGTACCGTTTTCGGATTTTGTTTTTATTTCGAACGATATTACGTTTCGCTTTAGGCTTCGATTTATTAAAGCCGATTTTTAAGCGCTGCTTAACGATAAAAAGCTATAAACGTAATAACGATTTCGAACCGTACGGATATAAATCCGAATTATAAATTTAATTAAAAAATATTTAAACCAATAAAATAAAATATGCGTTTAATATGTAATATAATACGCCGGCAATACGCCGATACGTAATTATGCTTTTTATTCGATTCAGTAATATTCGGTTTTATAAAACAAAAAAAAGCATTTTTAATAGCTATTAATAAAGGCCATTTTTAATATAAAAACGATAACGGCTATCGATTGCTTATTTAAAAGAAATATACCGGATGTTAAATATACGGCGTATCGTAGGTTTTTTGCGAAGGCCGGTAATACGTTACGTTTAATGGCTAATATTGCAAGCGGAAAAAAAAAAACCGACGGTATACGTTTTTTAAAACGTTATTATATATTATCGTAATTAGCTTATAATATGCGTCCATACGGCATAAATTATATCGGCAACTAGCTGAAAAAAACCTGCCCGTTAATGCGGACGACTTTTTATAGCCGCGTTAAACGTATTACGTAATCGGCAAATGGCTTGGAAATAAAATACAAATGGATCGTAAAATTAAATCGAACGAATTTTGTAATTTCTTTTTATAAACGTCGGAATATTTGGTTTTTCGTATATTACAAGCCGTACGATAAAGCAAACGATAAATAATTTCGTTTACGTAATTCTTTATTCGTTTTTCTTTTTGGTATCGTCGATACGCCATGCGTTTTTTTTATTCGGCCGCGTTTTTTAATTACGTTACGTTGTTTTATTAGTTTTACGTTAACTTAATAAAACCGTAAGAATATTAAAATTATTATAAATCATTAACGGCTTTATTGCTAATGGCTTATTAAAAAAGCAAAAATTTCGATAATATCGCATAATCTTAATTTTAACTTAATTTTAAGTTCGATGCTAAAATTAAAACGTTAATGGCGTCGTAAGTTATTGGCGGTTTTATAATTAAAGGTTCGGTAATAAAGCAAAAATATTAATAAGGCTGCAAATCATTAACGGCTTTATAATTAAAGGCTTAATAATAAAGCAAAAATATCGATAAAGCCGTAAATCGCTAGCGGCTTTATAACTGAAAGTTCGGTGGCAAAGCAAAAATATCAATAGGGCCGTAAATCGCTGGCGCCTTTATAAATAAAGGCTCGATAAAAAAATAAAAACTTCGATAGTTATAAGTTGCTAGCGGCTTTATGACTAAAGGTTCGGTAATAAAGCAAAAATATCGATAAGGCCGTAAGTCGTTAGCGCCTTTATAAATAAAAGTTCGGTAAAAAAGCAAAAATCTTAATAATTATAAATCGTCGGCGGCTTTATGGTTAATAAGAATTTATAATGTTACAAAATAATATTTTCCAAAAATATTTAAACCAATTATTATAAATCCAGTAAATTTATTATTAACGACGTACGTAATTATTGCGTATTTTTGCCATTATATTATAACGGCTTATTTATTTATAATAAAGCGATTTTTAAAAGCTTTTATAATTTTATATTAAGCCTATAAATTCATTAAATATAGCTTTACGTTTAATTATGCGTTATTTTTAGCTGCGCCATTTAATATTATAATTAAAGCCGTAAATATGGGTTTTCGAAATAAAAAAATTAAAATTTTTTTATAGCGCTTTCGAAAATGTATGCTAACGTTTTATTATTTTTTTTTATTTATTAGCTAGGTTTCGTAGGTTTTTATTAAAATACTGGCATTTTTAAGGCGCCGGATTTTAAGTGTTAGCTATAATATTGCGTTTTTTTGCGATTTCGATTGGTTTGCGTATTGCATTATATGCCGTAACAAGATAGGTCCATTTTTTTCGATTTAATCCGTAACTGCGGAAATATTCCGTTGCTTATATTATTGCAGTTTGGTTAAATACGAATTTGCTACCAAAATTCCGCGTAATATATTTTCCGATATCGGTTTCGATAGCCGCTAATTCGTTAAATCGAATTATAAAGCGTTTGCAAAAAAAGGCTTCATAATCGAAACTAAATAATAGGGCATTATTAAAATAACGTATTAATAATGCATTATGTTAGGAAATAAAGGCTAAACGATACGTATAAGGTTTTTAAAATAATATAGCCTTTAATAATATTTTTTTAAAATAAAGCGCAATATACGTTAAACGTTTTATAGAAATATAGGCATAACCGGATGCTTACGTTATAACGCTATTAAGGCGTAACGTAAATTTGGCCGATTTTTTTTTTTATAAGCCATTATTGCAAGATAAAAAGGGTTTTTAAAACGTAGTAATTAATTAATTAAACGGCGGAAATAAGCATTTAATATATAAATATGCTTATTATTGGATCGCTTTTATATAATTAAACGAAACGAATACGTCGTTATGTTAATAACGATACGTAAAAATAAGTTAAAGGTAAAATGGAAACATATATGGCAGCTGAAAAAAAAACGAAGGCTTTTTGGAATTCGAAAGTACGTTGCGCATTAATGGAAAAACTGTTTCGGAAAAAATGCAAAATAAGGAATAAAATGGTTATAACGGGTGGAAAGCTTAGGTAAAAACCTTTTAGGCAGCTTTTTCGTATATAAAAAGATACGTTTATTTTTTATTTTTTATTTTTCGTTATTATTATTTCGAATGTTTGCTTTAGTATTTTCGTTCTTTAATTAAATACATAAATAATCCGCTTAAAAACGTGTTTCGTTTTTTTAGTTAATTAAAACTATTATCGTTACGTATTTCGGTTTCGCATACGTATAATGGCACCTATTGCGTATATATTAGCCCAATTGCTTATTGCTTTTTTGCTGCTTATTTTAACGTATTTATTGGTTTTTTTGTTTAAATTAACGAGTCTTTTAATTGCTTATTGCTTAATCGGATGCCCTTTTTTGCCTTATAAGTGCTAATTCCCGTTTTTTTATTGGTTACATATATTGGATTAATATTTAAGCCTTTTAATTGCCGGTATTATTTCGTAGCTTATCGTAATTTATTAATTTTTAGTTATTATTAATTTCGTCGTTACGGCTATTACTTTTATTTCTTTATTTCCTTTCGTTTATTCGTTTCGCCGTAATACTTTTCGTTATTTCCGATACGTATTATATTCGTTCGGTTTTTTATTGCTCGGTTTTTTTGGTTTTTTTTTATTTGCGTTATTTAATTATTCCGTTTATTTTTGCTTTTTTACGACGCTTTTATTTTAATAACCGTAACGTAACGCTTTATAAATTAACAGCTTACTTATAATACGATAACGTATTTCCGTTATATCCCGGTTTTCGAAAAAGTTTATTAGTATAACCCGAAATTACGGCGGCTTTCGGTTTCGTTACGAATAAAAAGGCTCGCATTAAGCGCTTTAAAATGCATCCAGTAGCCCGCTTTTTCCGGCGTTTCGCGGTACTTTTTGCGCCGATATTCGAAACGGTTTATGCCGCTCCTGCTTAAAGAATACCTTAAAATGCCCGGTATCGATACGTAATAGCAGCAACGGAAATAATAATAACAATACAGCCAAAGCCGAAAAGCCCAAATGCGCGCGGCAGAAAAAAAGGAACGAATTCGTTATTGCCCTTTTAATATATTTAAGGCGTATTGCTTTTCGGACCTATCGTTATAAGCGAATAATAGCCCTTTCGCTATTACTAAGCCGTTGCTTTTTAATTAAACGAACGCTTACGTTTTATTCCATATTACGTTTTTTTATAATACTATTCGTTACCGTTAATTTAAAATGGTTTATATATAATAATAATAACGCCCGCTTTAAACGGCAATAGCTAATTAGCATTTATGTAACTGTTTCGAACGTTTTTTTAGCCTTAAGTTTAAGGTTTTTCCAGCCTTTTCCCGTTTTCGTTTCCTTTTAATCACGTTTTAACGCTTTACGGCGCTCGTAATAATGGCCGAATAACCGGAATTAATTTATAAACGACAATAATAGCGCCCGCTTTAAATAGCAATAACTAGCCAATACTTACGCAAGTATTTCGAACGACCTTTTAATTATTATGGCATTCGTAAAAAAAAGCCGTATACTATTACCTATTAAAATTATACGTATAAGAATAAATTATAAAAAAAAAAAAAAATGCCGTAACAAAAAGCCCGTTATTTATATGCAAAATAAATCATAAAAAATAAATTCTTATTATTTCCGAAATAATTAAGGTATTAATTATTTCTTAAGTTATTCGATTAAATCGCAATATTAGCCACGAATTTAAGGTTTTTTCGATCTTTTCCCGTTTTTATTATCTTTTTATTACGTTTTAGCGTTTTATAGCGATAATAATGATAACCGAAATATTAAGGCTGGTAATATTAATATTAATAATAGCATCGATAAATTAATAAAGCGCCGCAAATTTAATAATTCTTTCGGCGGTAATAATAATAACGGCAATAATAACGGCAATAGCCATAATTATAAAACGAACGAAAAGGGTAGGCGTAAAACGAAAGGCCGGAAGCATTACGTTTAAAAATATTAATAAAGCAGTTTTAACGAAATATTTACGGCTTTAAATTATTTCATATTTAAATGTTGCCTTAATAAGATTTCCTTAAGGCGTATGCGATATTGCAGGCCTTAAAACGTTTATTTTTAGCCAGGTTGCCGATACGGATTTCGAATATCACTTTCGCCGAAAAAATGGCCGCCTAGTTTAAGAAATCGAAATACGCGTAATTAATCGAATATAAAGTTTCGTTTAAAATTACCTTAAAAATTTCGTAAGCTTAAAGTTTTTTATTTCCTTATTAAAAATTTGCCTTTACGATGAATTTAATTAACCCTTTATTTAAAAATATCGCGTTAATTTTTATTCGTTTCTTTAAACGCAAAACCTTTAATTAAATGCTGCCGTTATATTATTTATTAAAAATAAAAATCGTACGTATCGGAATAACTTAAATATAGCTTTATAAAAAGATTTAACTATTAAGTTCGAAAAAAATTATATAAATATTAACCTTAATAATAAATTTAACGATAAATATAAATTCGAATTTAAAGGTTCGGCAATACCGACGTCGCGGCTGCTTTTTAAAAAGAAGTTACTTAAATATTATTTCGTAAAAATTACGGATAAAAATAAAAGCGCCGTAATAGCAATTAAGCAAAATAATCGAATCGAAAAAAAAAAACGTATTTTTTACGATTAAGAATTCATGGTTTGGTTTTTTTTTACGGCCTTATTTTAAGGCTTTTAATTATCGGCGTTTATTTATTAATATTAAAAGCATTAATAAAATAATTCGCCGAGTTATAAGAAAATTAAACGAATTAATTATTTTTTACGTTAATTTTAATAAAAATAAGGTTAAATATTTCGATTATATCGCTCGAATTTTATATAGGCGGAATGCAATAAGGCCACGCAATTATATACGAAACTTTCGGCATTTTTTTAAAAAGGATCGAAATCGCAAAATGCGCATTAGAATGGTCGAAACTGCTAAAAAAGCTTAGGGTTAGGGTTAGGGTTAGGGTTAGGGTTAGGGTTAGGGTTAGGGTTAGGGTTAGGGTTAGGGTTAGGGTTAGGGTTAGGGTTAGGGTTAGGGTTAGGGTTAGGGTTAGGG
>JAKJXP020000129.1:0-111982 GCA_022225965.2 Diatrype stigma | reverse complement strand
GCACGGATCAGGATACCGCGCGGCATTCAATTATGCACGACGATTGCAAAGTAAAAACGTTAATAATTTCGGTCAAATCCTAGAATGTAAAAGGCATGAACTTTCGGAATTGGATGCATTCGAAAAGACCTTATCGTTGCTGCGCGGCGACGTCGCGAATGCGAAAGTCTGGGGTAATTTCTTGGGCTCTAATTGGTTGGGGAAAGGTGGCTATGGCTTAATAGAATTTAGAAGTGTTAGATGATGATGTTATTAATGATGATATGATGCCGGATACTTCAAGGTTCTTTTCGTCTTAGCTGCCTGTAGATATTCTTGGAAGATTAGGTAGGAACATACCTACCCAGGTATGTAGGTATGTAGATGTAGATATTGCAGGTGGCTCTGTGGCTCTGCATGTGCACTCCCGAGTCCCGGTGATTGCAGCTGCTCCAGCGTGAGTACCTAAATGAGTGGGAAGGCGCGTCGCGGGATGTAGTTACAGTATGATGCCTGGTTGCATATATCTATTTACATGCATATCCTCCAACTAGCGCATACATAGGTATACAAAGATTTCCACGATAGACTCTTTGAACCTTGAGTTACACCAAGTTGTCTGGTGCTTCCAATCCCTCCCCTCTCGCCGATGCGGCAGATGGTGAGCCCCCTTATTTCGTTCTTCTTCGTTCCGTATAGATCAAAGAAGCAGAGTTTTCTTCAATCAAGTATCCTCTACGTACATGGCTACGACATGGAAACATGCTCCCAGAAGAACTCCAAAAACCAGTAAGTGCTATTGGGGCTGCTAAGCTCTGGACAAGCTGACCCGGGTAGCATTGACTTGTTTACTCATGCTCGCTTATCCTGCCCTCCAACCATCTCAAAACAGAACACCTACTTCCTGGTTGTCATCGTGCCCAATGTGAAAGATAGTATGGCTGCCAATGAGAACTCTCCCATCCTCTAGTCACTGCAGACCCTCATGGACCACCGGATCTTTTGTAACATGGGATGTATCCACGGAGTTTGGGTTCACTGGAGGGGTTGGATATCGATGTATATCTATCTCATATACGACCCGAGTCGGGGCTGTAGAGCTAGCTACAAGCGGTCTGTCGGTTATGACGAACACGCTCCTAAACTCCGTCAATCTGGTAACGCGGTAGAAGGGTAAGGCTGCTTAGTGCGCTGCTCAGCCAGCACACTGAACCATGTCCAATACATCTTCAAGGCCTACAATTGGTAGATAGACGCACCTAATGTTAACCACGCTGAGTGGCCTGGATTAGTACCATAGTAGATGTCATAGCTAGAATATGGACCATCTGGAGGAGTAGTCTCAGATCCTGGTGGATTGTATCCACGGGTGGGCGTTAACAGCAACCTCTACCACCAAGACACTGCCTAGTGAAAAGGCATCCGCAGGAAGAAGGGATGCAACGGTACCTATGTGTATGATAGATGGTCTACAGCTAACTAGGTGAGTAGGAGAGCTAGCCTAGTAGTAGGTGTCGTATGGCTGCCGAAGGCCGCACCCACACAACACTGCTTATACGAAACATCACCCTTCAGTTGAATAATACACATTATACGGCCATGTACCTTGATACTCCCCAGAACCCACCTACCACCCATCAGATACAAAACCTTGAATAAGGTGCCAGTCTTCCAACAAACAATCAAAGCCCGGTTGGTGCAGTGGTAGCACGTCTGAAAATCTTCCACGAAAACAAACAAGCGGGTTCGATTCATGACACTGTCAAGTCTCAAGTCAAACCTTGTGGATGTACTTCAAATGAACACCGCAGAACGGGTAACTCTTCCGCCATGTGTGTCACCTCCACAGAAAGGGAATCGAGACAAAAAAGTGGCAAAGAAAAAGAAGACCCAGGTTCGAATCCTGGACCAGGCATATTATTTTTTTGATTCTTGGAGGGGGTGTGTTATTGTCGTGATGCCTAAGCGAGCAAGGACCGCGCCTTCCACCCAGAAGCGCAGGCCTGGTCGTTTGGTCGTTTTCACCATCAGTAGGATTTCGATTATTGCTCCGTAAAGTATTGCCACCCCTATGTACACATGGGATCAGGTCCGACAAGCATGTCGCTAGCAGGTACGTAGCTAGGTAGACGACATAGTCAACCCACCAGAGCTTGTCCAGCGCCACAGAGTTCACCCAGACAGGCACCTTGCAAAATCCAGCAGGAAAGGGCAGGGTCCTCTTGACATCAATGACTTGTCCGTAGGTGATACATACTCCGTACTGGTAGGCCTGGAAACCTGGAACATTAGTTTTAGCTAAGTACTCAGATATACAGGCCATAATCCTGCTGGGTTGTTTCGGTGGGTGGGCGTGTACTTCGAATTCTCATCTGTACACTTGGGTAGACGTTGCATTCATTCGAGGCAAGCCTCCCCCCCCCCATATCGTGGATGATAACTGCCTAGGTGGGACAGCAATGCCATCGCTCCAAGAATTGCAGGTTTAAAGACTTGCGCAAGGGACATCAAGCGAGAAGAAAAAAGGGGGGCATTCCCCTGATGGCTTCAAGGGTTTGGTTGGCAATCTGAGGCCTTCGTACTTGCCTCAGGCATTGGCCCCCAAGCCATTAAGTTAACGTAGACAAGTATCACGATGTTTGCGTAAACAAGCTTTAGTTGAACCATGAGAAGCACGTATGTCTCATTGATGCATGGCAAATAAGATGGGCTAACTAAGTATGCAGATAAGCAGCGGATGAAGTTTTGATTTGGGGGTGATAAATAAGTATGTACAAGGGTGGAATCGAAGTTCGTTCATGGTATACTCGCTAAAAACTTCCTCTTTTCCCCGCTCGGTCGGCCTGCTGATTGATATACAAGAAGGGTTTACTTTTCCTTTTATACAAAACAAGACTTTCCAAACCCGGCCGTCGAAGCAAGCGATGGGATCTGCGCAGACCATGACGACGATTATGAGGATGATGGGGAGGGCGGGATGTCATCGTCGGCGGTAGTATGCATCATCGTCGTCATAATGTGGCTCCGTAGACCCCATCCCATCCCCTCCGAAAATATGTTGTAATATGTATATGTCGCGACGGCGACGAGATTGATGCGCATACCATCGTATACATGAATGCCATCAATCTCCTTCTATATCCCTGAATGCCTCGCCTTGCCTCTTTTAGCCTCGCCACGCACTCCAGCCTGCCTTAGGCGCCTATTCCCGGTTAAATGAATTATCAAAAAAGACAACCACCCTCGCTTGTTCCCATGAGAAAGACTTCGCTTATTTTTGCCGCAGTCAAAGACAAAACGGGGGCTGCGCCACTCAAATAAATGGTGTACAACGAAGAAACGGTAGGATTCGGACCCGTCCCCTATCGGCGCTCACCGGCATGGTGAGCGGCATGGCGGGCCATGTGGCCGTGACGGTGGCTCCGGCGTTGCGGAGCTTCCGTGGGGTCGACATACGCAGTCTCGGTAGCCGTGACGGTAACGACATCCCAAACGGTCTCCATGCCCCCTGCTGCGTTTGTCACAACGGACTCGGCAGCGACAGCGGGAGACTCAATCGCCGAAGTAACCTGAGCCTTGGCGGCGGAGGTGGGCGTAGCAACTTCTTGAGCAGCCACAGCTTGGCTTGAGACTGCTTCTGGGACTGCAGCAGCTGCCGCGTCCGATCCAGAGCTGGAACTGCCGACCGAGCCACCGGTAACACCACCACGGCCCCAACCAGTAACCTCGTTGTCGCCGGGGAGCTTGTTGATAGAGCTGCCGAGACTGTTGCCCATGATGGAGACAGGCTCGGTGATGACGGGGTCGATCTTGCAGTCCTGGTTCTGGTTTAGGCCGCCGGGGATGGTGGGGCAAGTATCCATGCCCAGGGAGCCAGCGTTGCACGTGTCGATGATCGTCTGAAGCGTGTCCTCCTGCCAACCAGCAACGAAATCACCGTGCGAGCTGAAGCCCGTGGCGTCACCGTTGGAGAAGACGAAGGGCTGGTTCTTGCCATCGGGAGTCCACTTGCCATCGAACTGAGGGGTGTCCCAGTACACCTCGTAGAAAATGTGCGGGACGTGGGTATATCCTTCAGGGCAGTCTTGCTTTCCGTCGGTGCCAGTAGCGGGCCATGCCATGTTGTTCTTGTAGTCGTCCAGTCCGACAGCCGGGTTGTAACATGAGGGGAAGTGGATATCCTGGCGAAGGGGAGAACCGTAACCGTCGCAAGGATACAGGGGGAATCCAGCACCAGCACCCTCATTTTGAGGATCCTGCATACCAGCCGTGGAGCCATCCGAGTTCGCGGGATACGAGGCGGGGTTGTAACTGCTCCGGGGGCAGGTGAATTGTACGGGCTGAATATCACCCTGGTTAGGATCGAGGTTGATGGCCGCGGACTTAGGCGGGTTTCTGGTGTGCGTATCACCACTAAGCATCTTCAACCCCGGGGGGAAGGCTTTAACTTCATCGTTGGTGGGTTCGAAGCTTTGAACTGTTAATACGGTGCCACTCTAAAACGATAAAATCTAAATACTGACAAGTAGTAGACGTTCATGTAGAACAGCGGGACCTTGGTGAATTTGCTTTGGTCGTTGGGGTCTTGGAAGAACAGAGCCGGTACCCAGTAGTTACTGAAGTCGTTGGCAATCTTGGCTGTGGTACAGTTCGAGTCCAGCAGCACGTCACCCTGTAGAGTGATGTCGAAGTTGCTTCCTCCCATGATACCGTGGTAATGGCTAGCGGCCTTCCCTGGGTCGACGATAGGGTCCATTCGTCCTTCCGTCAAGAACCCTTGTCCATTGAATCTCAGCACAGCAAATGTTCGGGCATCTTTCGCTGCGGCAGCGACGGCCGCCAGATAGCCGACGACACCAGCGGTAGTAGTCTTCATTTTGAGTCGATATCTAATGCGATGATCTCAGGTGTTGTTCAGAGTGATTAGCTCTCGTTGTCAAGCCAAGGTATTCTAGTAGATACTGGAGCACCCGGTACTGGTATGATATAGGGCTGTTGATCAGCTAGATGGCAAATCAGACGGGTCTCTGGCTTTGACTTTGTAGATCAATGAACGATTGGCAATGTCTACGGCACTGAGTCACCAAAGAAAAGAATGGACAAACAAAGACTGTTTGAATGAAGGAGAGGATGAGCTCAGCCGGCGAGGAGCAGGTAGTAAAAGAGTGAATACCTAGGTAGATAAAGAGCACAAAAACCCAAACAAGCACTGCTTTTCCTTTACGTACACAATGCACAGTATAGTGGTGAAAGACAGGGAAGGGCTTGGAAGTGAAGCTAGAGACCGGGGGCCACTTGGATCATATACGTACGTGGGCGCATACGTATTGTGACTACCACCAGGAAGTACTCTGGTCAGTCTGGTATTGGCCGTATTGCCCAGGTATTGTGCAAGGCAGCGGGGTGTGCCAGCCAGCCACAGCTCGCAAGGAGGCCCTGCACCCGTCTTCCGCCCTGCCGCCCTGCAATTCCGGCCATTCGTGCCATCTCGACATGGAGAATGGAAGAGTGGGATGGCGTCGGTGGTGGATTCGGTCCTGTCCACTCTCCACATAAGCCACTCAAGTTGCGTCCGCGCGCCTGTCCAATGTCCAGGCTGTCCTTGGAACGATGGACAGATGGGAAGATGGAAAGGTGGGGTGGGGGTGGGACGGAGAACTCCAATGGAAGCCAGCATTACGACTTCGTACCTGAAGCCTGCAAGCCCGATCCGTCCAGGCAGCCGGGGAGGGCAGCAGGGCAGCAGGGGTACGAAGTAGCGCCAAGTATAGTATGTAGGTAGGGTCCCCGGCAGCCCGGGTCCCCTAGCAGGTCCCCTGAGACCATCGACCATCGGGGGTTTACTAACCTGAAAGCCCTGATCGGTGACGCGCTCTATTTTCATACCAGCGTACGGAGTAATATGCAGCATTTCTTGTACATACCTTTTGTACATACCTAGGTACCTACCTACAAAGTAAACAGTCAACCAGTCCAGTGGTTGGTTAAAGGCAGCTTGATGGCTGGTGTCGAGAGGAGGATTGCATGCTTACTTGCCATATGCACATGGCTAGACGCAGGCACATCATCACCATCACACAATAATATTGAAGGCTTCCTGGAAAGAGTGTGCCTAGGTATACTTTGTATTGTACCTGTAATAATTCAGGGACGGGTTGCATGTGCGATGTGCGGCATGCGGTACCTGCATTTTCGAGGTACCTATAAAAGGTAGTGTGAAAGGTCTTCAAACGCCGGTGATTGGATGAAGACTTGGAGGCCCAGACCTCCGCCACGACACCCGATTTGGCATCTCAGGCTTTGGGGGAGGGGCGCACCACCGTAACTTTCAGGAATATTTTCAGCGTTTGTTTATGAACTGCAAGTTTTCGGCCGTAATTCTTCCAGTTGCATGTGAGATGTGAGGGGATGTGGCGCAGGTGACAATTCAGGGAGATATACACTTCGTAAGAACAGAGGTACCTTGAGAAACAGCCTGCATACCCAATTAGGTATGTACGTATAAGTTGCATAGGGCTTGATAGGACATGGTGCTGGGGATAATGCGTGCATATCGTACATACTGTAGTTATCTGGACGTTGTGCCGCAATCCAAACTTGTTCATCCGATCGATCAGAAACTGCAGGTGTCGGGATATCCGGGACTGGGAACAACCTTGGAAGCTTGCGGCTTGACCAGGATCTTGGAATTCTACAGGACATCCGTACCTGCCAAGCCTACGTAGGCACTCCACCTCGTGCATATTTATCCAATAGTACATACCTCCAGGTAGATAGTATATTTGTATGCAGACACAGCATGAGATGTCAGTTATGAGAATGTCCTCATTCATTTCACATTCATTTCACACTCAAGTATGTGGTGAGGAAACTGATGGGACGATACATTCCCACACGACATCAGGTCTTCTCTCACGCAAGGTGGCACCGTCCTATTACTAATTAGCGACTCTAGGAATGAACGGTTCCTGATTTTAAGGCTGGCAGGCAGCTGGGCCAATGTCCAGCATACTATGTAAGTAGAGCCCAGGTGGAGAAGCCAATCGCGTGCAGGCGCGTTTTCCCGTCTGCAATAAATCGTTACGCGCGCAAATACGAGCCATTCCGGCGATCAAGGAGCGCCCATCGCTCTGCATAGTTGGCATTAGGCACCTGAAGAAAAGAACAAGAAAAAGAAGGAATAATCCCATCACGAACGGCCTTGTTGGGCGAGATCGTCGTTGATGGTTCGAGTTACGCTTCGTATTGCCTACTTGTGCATAAAGCATAAGATATGTACGAACGAAAAACCGGTATTGTGTGTGTGCAGTCAGGTAATGTACCTTGCAGCTGGATACGTTATGATCCACACGACTATATAAAGTACCTACCAGAGATTATTTATGCTTCAGACCCCACCAATCACCCTCTCGAACAAGTCTAGACGAACGGTCAGATTTCCCTGCAAATAACTCAGGTGCCAAGTGAATCGATTACCTGATGATCCTATTCTTCGTACCCGAGGCTTGCCTATTCTCCTTTTGTGTTTCCAGAAACGCCCAGTCATGGTGACTACTATAGTACAGAGTAAATCTAGTTCATGCACACAAAGTATGTAGGGTCCAAATGCTTCGGCGCGCGGTTAAACATCTGGACTAGCTGCTTCCCTACCTAGGTATGTAGGTGCTTATGTGTCCTGCCCCGATGCCGCGATGCCCCTATACCCCTTTTCCCCTGGCCTCTGGTTGCAGCGCGCCTAAGCAGTTCGAAACACGCTAAACCCAGCCCCCGATCCCCCCCTCCCCGCGGCGGCTGGGCGGGCGATGCGGCGTTGCATTTTGGTCTAGGTCGCTCCATTGCTTCATGCCAAGTTGTCAACCGCTGCCGGCTGATCTGCAGCAGCTGAAGAAAAAGTCGTCGGGTCCTGTCGAAGAACTTTAGAATCCTCTCCCCTGTCAAGCCTGTCAATTAACCCCTGCTGCCCCTGATAGGTAAATGAATAATGAATGAATAACCTGATGGATGACCCAGCACAACATATGACCTTTATACGACCTATGCACCGTCCCAACGCTATTGTTTTCACTGATATTAGCTATTGGCTGTTTCTCATAAGTCTCGATTCTCGTAAGATCCTTTTGAGCACTGACACATATAGTGATAATACCTACTCGTCAGGGCTCCAAACGCCTTCTGACCCACATTTTGCCCGCTTTGCGGATATAATCAGGAACAAGCTAAATGTAATGCAAAAGCTAAATGTAAAATTCTTTGCTACTTACAATTTATATGCGTTCCTACCTAAAACAAAGGTAGCATTTTATATTGCAATTATCCGTATTAATACATAAGGCTATTCTTTATTACCTAGTTATCGCGCAACTTATGCAAAGCATTATAAGCAATTAACGATAATTGTAATTGTTTTCTTTATAAAATTCAATTATAAGAAGCGCTGTAAGGGCTGTAAGGACTGTAAGGGCTGTAAGTGCTATAGGTGCTGTAGGTGCTATAGGTGCTGTAGGTGCTATAGGTGCTGTAAGTAATGAGTAATGAAAAGTCGTACTGCTTTATTCCATAATTCGACTTATGCGGGCGGACAATATTAATGTATAAGGCAATATCGGCACAAAGTGGATTACATTAAGTTGCACCTAATTTGTATGGGGAATTATGTAAAGAATTTTACATTTAGCTTTTACATTACATTTAGCTTGTCCCTGACCCCAATGGCGAAGCCGTTAAATTGTGGGTCAAAAGGCGATTAGAGCCCTGACGAGTACTACGTGGTACCTCAGATCTCGAATCTTCGGGGTTCAGACCCACTGCCTCCGGAAGGAATCCAGCCAGCACCCGATGTCAACCATCGTCGCTCGCTACGTTAGTACATAGATCCCTATATAACACAACATGTTGTCCCTATTTCAGTATGGCAGGCGGGGTCCTCTAATACACCTAATTAAATCAAGCCTTGCTACTCCGCCCACGAGCTTCACGATGTCCTCTAGAACAAATTGCACTGTGGCGGTGAGTTCGGCGGTGAGAAAACCGGCTCGCGGTCCGTCCGTCTTTCTCTTCGGTTGCAAGTCGGGTTCCGACTGAAAGTCCTGAGATGGCAAACTTCCGAGGGACTATAGTGGATATACTTGCCGTAGGAATGTCTAGACCAGACCAACTGTCACGTCGTTCTTTGGTTTTTCATGCACGAAATCCATGCACGAGATGAGGCTTCAACGATGTATGTGAGAAATGCTGTCGCCGTCACCGTCACCCGGAGACCGAGGAAGACCCAGATGTTTCACAGGCGGTAGGCAGTCAGTAAGCCCTACGACTGGCTATCCGTTAGGTACCTACAGTAACCAACTGTCGACCTTTCCGACATATGCAGGATGATTGATGCACACTTCACGATTCACGCCTCTGAAGCGGTCAATCAATCAGCTGTGCTGTGAGTTGTGCCAACACCGGCTGACAGACAGGATTATGATGGCCCCCATCCACCTCTCTTTCTTCAAGACTCGAACACCGCTGCGCCGCTGGCTCTCCTGTTGATCTTCGCCTCGCCGGGGCTGTATTAAGCGTTTACCGACTGACAGCTGGGATCAGCGCTTCGGTCCGCTCATAAGTCCAAATTCTTTAAACCAGGGGCAGGGGTTTATTTATGTACCTATGATAAGATTGTTTTGCGCGCGGCTGTTGGTTGTCGGACTGGTGGTCATCTCTTCGCCAATGAGCCATAAGCGACGACATTGATGACTGTTTCGTTTCGTAAAGACATGGAGGGGAGGAGTTAACTGCATAGCTGCATATACATATATCGCGACCGGTGCGCACGCGGCGATTTGCCTCGTGGCGCTCAACCTTGGGGGCAAACTGGCATTCCGATACTCCTTCGATAGCCTCCCTTCGGTCATACACCTACCTACTGTACCTGCTAGCTATCGTCATTCTTTCCGCCATCTTCAGCCATGTCTCAAATATCTGCGTGTGGCATTGGCCCAGGGCCAAGGACAGGCCGGGCACAGCAGAGAGATGTAGGTATGTATATGTAGGTACGGCTTATGTGGTGGGATGGACGCAGTGCAACGTACTTAATTAGCGTTCACTATTTGCGGGCGATAATAGGTGAGCCCCTTTTCGTCAGACTGGTGATAGGCGGCGGCGCACGGGAGGAATTACGTCGTGGCTTGTATCTCAAGAAACGCTCTTCACAGCGTCCGAGACATGTCTCGCAGACCACAACCATATATCCGGAAATGAAGTGATGGTCTAGAAATCCTATTTGCTCGCAATTCACTTCTAGGCATGCACTTACACACATAACTATATCCATCTCATCCCATCTTACCCTTAGACTGTTGTCCTGCAAAAAGGTAGCAAGAGTGCTCTATTCATCTCGAGAGATTGAGACTATGTCACTCCAGGATAGTGATGATCATTCACAAGCAACCATGCCCGTTGCTTACTGTATGAAGCTCTCCAAACTCATCATCGCCCTCTAACACTGCGATAGCCCCCTTTTGCGCATTCTAAGAGGTTTATGTTTCCCAATACGGTCCAACGGGGTATTTTAAGAGCGCCACCAAGTAGATAGCCAGTAATGATCAGGATGTTATATGTAGTGGCTGTTTCAAGAGTATCTAATGATTAAGGGGCAAGGGGGACGAACGGTGGCGCCTTCAGCGCCATATTTTAACGTTGGGTGGCTACTCCGAACACGCAGCCCCCATACTTTTGCCTCTTCCTCTAACCACTCTTTCCACGAACCTTTTTACGCCACTTAGTTCATCTCACTGCATGGTCAGGGGGACGCGAAACAGAACCTGTCAGCCTGCCAACTTTGTACGACTAGCATACAGAACGCATTTGAGAAGCGCCCAATGGGCCAAGCATGGTGTTTCTGCGATGCCATGTGGATCTGTGTGATACATGGCTGACATGGTGAAAACCACCGTCGGCCGGACGCACGTAGGGTTGTTCTAGTTGGTTTTGGGGGGGAACGGATGAGGAATGGGGTAATGAGATCCTCGAGAAAGTTCTCACGTGTGATCTGTGAAATGTACGATTTGCCTGGCATCAGATAAGGCCCATCTTCAAGTTGATCTAACGAAGCCCCTCCCTAGGTCTTCCCTACCTGATGAGTCTTGGTAAATTGACAGCCATGACATGTACAACCCGCGCTGGGGGGCCCTCCTATAATCAAGTCCTGATCGTTCGCCCATTTGATCCTGAGAAGCTGGCCCTCGCTACTCTTGACCCTTAGTGGCTATGAGCATCCTCATTCCATCACGCAGCTATACATAGGTGTGTTGTCAGCCAGGCCCAGACTTCTCTATATAGGTACACACTGATATAAACCATATATGAACACATATATGCATTACACGAGAGGGATATATACGCACGCATCACTTACCAGGCCCACCAATGGCGGTAGTGATGGAGCCGCTCTCAATGTAGACGCCCGAGAAGTAGAAGTCCTCGTTGGCGTCGGGGTATCCGCTCCGCTGCAGCTCGAGGACGCCCAGGTGCCAGTCGGCGCCGTTGGACGAGGGCGACGTCGACACCGGCGCTACAATCTGCTCGAGGGGCGCACCGCCTTCCGAGTGCCAGAACCCGACGGAACCGGGGCTGCCGAATTGCTAGGTACATAGATGCGTAGGTTAGCGAGGGTTCATTTTCTTCTCCTTTTCCTCCAACCTTCATATTATCCCCTTTCCCCCCGGCCGAGACAGGCCGTTGGGTGCGTAATTCCATCAGGAGGGCAAAGCAGAACAAGTGAGAGCCCCAAGATGATAAATGATAGCGAGTCAGGGAGGGAGAACTGAGAAACCAGTAAAACCAACAGAAACTCACAATCTCGAAAGCGATGTTATGCCAGACGTTGGGCGCCCATTCGGTCTTCCACTTACTCTGCTGGCTGACCATGAACTGGAGGTTGGGGTTGGCGGCGCCCTGCTCGCCGCTGATCCAGCCGTACTTCATCTCGGCGAAGTGGCTCTCGAAGAAGCAGATCTGGTGCTCGCGGTTGGCGCTCGGCGCCGCCGCGTCCCGGCGCATCATGCTGAGGTGGTAGAATGTCTTGCCTTGGTTGATGGCCGCCTTGGTCTGCGGGATCAGCTCGATCCGCCGCATGTTCTGCCCGTTCCAGTACGCTGCCAACGTCACACCCCGGATTCAGTGGCCGCACTTGGTTAGCAAGCGTGTCTGTTTTTTTGTTGCTGGGTATGACTGAACTCCATTTTCTGGTCGAGGAAACACAACGTTGGTCCCATCGTGAAAGGGGGGTGGGTTTCGTAAGATGGGGCTATAAGAAAGAACCCCCTGAAACATCTGGCCTCTATCCCATCTATCTTCTATGACCTGGGGAAGATGTATATGTATGGTCCAAAGAACTCTCCCCCGGCAGCAAGAATGCACATGTAGCTCAAAACTCTTCATTTACAGCGGCTTCCCCGCAAACTAGCTATCCATCCATCCATCTATCAATTTATCCACTCACCGGTCGAGTCGAGCGTGAGCTTAGCGCCCTGTCGCGACACCGTGTCGTTGGGGTTCTTGTAGTCGGGCGAGAGGGCGACGTACTTGTCGACGGCGCCGGAGCCGTGGATGTAGTACTGGTAGGGCCCGACCTGGTTGGCCCACGACCACTCGTTGAGGTCGGCCGCCGACTCGAGGTCGTTGAAGCGCCCATCCCACAGCAGAGCGGCGCCGGCGCCGGCGGCGTAGGCGGCTAGCAGCAATGCAGTCGCCTGCTGCAGAAGGGTGGCGCCAGTGGCCCTCATCTTGACCCAAAGTATTAGGTGATTACTGAGTATAAAAGGCCGAGGATGGTAATTGGTGGAGAGTGGCAGAGTGGTAATCAGTCTCAAGGGGGTGGGTAGCAAAACGGACGAAGAGAGGAAAACTACCAGGTTGAGACAAGATCTTCGGTCGCCCTGGTATAAATAGGTAGCCAGGACCCTCACTGACAGCGGCGCTGCCTTCCCTCTCCTTGCCTACCTCCCACAAGCATTCCTTGTCACTTACCATCTCGCGTGGGTGGATTGAGTACGCTGCAGGGAGCAGACCGGGCTAGACCCGGATGCGAGAGGGGAAGGGGACAGAAACGCGGCGAGGGCGGCCCCGAGAGCGAGTCTTTCTGTCTAACTAGAGGCTCAAGCCAGACTACGGAAACGAGCCTCCGGGAAACCGACGTAAGGTGTCGTACCGAGGGTTGGTTTATACTCAATCAACAGAGTTTAGCCTATATAGGCGAGCAGACTGAAAGCACCAAGATGTATCCGACGGTTGCAGCTATACAGTCACCTACTATTATACCTATCAGCTAACCATTATTTCCCCCCCTCGCTACCATCGTTAGCCTCGAGCTCTGTAGCTGGACTTATAGTCGTGACTGGCAGCGTATCGCTTCTGTTGCGCTACTGCTGTTTGTCACCGCAATCACTACACCCGTCCTGGGTGGGCAAGCGGCTGAGGGGTCGAATAAACCCAAACGATGGTGGGTGAGAAGAACAACAGCCTTGTCTTGTTTACTGTGAGTATAAGGGTTACACGGAGTATAGTTAAGTAGGCATCTGCCTCGCCTCGTCCCTATTCGAACTGTTTCCTCGTGACACACTCGAGCTCTGAAGATGGATCTGCCAGGCAACCGAGCACTCATGACCACATTCGCACTGGACTCGCACGGGTCTAGGGGAGGGCCCAATGACAACACATCGCAGATCGAGTGCTTGAGGAGAGTAAGTACTAAAGAGGGTAGGCGAGATGTATTAGTTATCATTAGGAAAATGCCCTTGGTCGGGCTATTCGGCGATTTGAGAAGAAACCCCATAATCGTCCCCCCCTTTTCTCATTCTCATCTCGTGTCCATCTCCGTCCACCAACGCCCGCCCCTACCAACCTTTACCCCCTACTCCCAATCCCAGAGCCTCCCTTCCCCCCTAACCAACCGATCATCTCGTCCCAAACCCACCAACGTCAGGTATGTACTCAGGCAATCACAACTTAGCAGCCCCCGCCCCCGGTCCCTCCAAGAACCCGAACCCCGCCTTGACGAACAGCGTCATCCAGCAGCCGACGCCGACGAACCAGGACAGGGAGCGGGCGCTGGCGACGGCGCGGCCGCCGGACCCCTGCAGCCAGACGTAGATGAGGTTGTAGGCGGCGCGGGAGGCCAGGTAGGCGGCGGCGAGGCCGTTGACGGTGGCGGGGGCCACGCCGGCCGCGCTGGCCGCCACCACGGCCAGGCCGAACAGCGGCAGCGTCTCCTGCGCGTTGGCGGAGGCGGCCTCGCAGCGGAGGAGCCGGTCTTTGGTCTGTTTTTTTATTTTTTTTCATGAGTAATGGGTACCTAGGTATGAGAACAGAACAGAATAGAGGTGGTTGCCGTTGAAATCGAGAACGAAAGAAAGAAAGAAAGCAGTGGTAGAAGCGGCAGAGACATGCACCCCGCGCTATCCTCCCCTGCGCATCCCCTCTATTTCTTTCCTCTGATCTCATCTCATAGGAGATGTCTCTCCTTTGGTGCCTGGGACATGCACATGAAGGACTATGTACGTACCGCCTGGTCGATCTTCTGGCTGCTCTTGACGGCCTCCTGGAAGCCGCGGGGATTCTTGTTGTCAAAGAGCTTTAATTTGAGCGCCGCTCTTCTGCCGTAGACAATGGGCAGTAGGCCTAGGATAACGGCGGCCGGGATCTGATTTTATAGGTCAGTTCAGTTCTGCGGTCAGATCAAATCAGATCAGATCAAATGAGATGCCCCGTCCGTCCCCTTGCTCTCACCAAGAGAGATACACCCCCCACCCCCCTCCGAATGAAAGGGAAAATAAATAAATAAATAAACCCTTCGTATCGTAAAATGACTGAAGGTCAGTCTCTTACCGCGAAGATCGAGTAATTCTTGTTTACATCCACATAATCGGCCATTGCGAAAGAGGGGTACCGGAAAGACAGCCGGCTACCGCAAACAGACTATCTCTTCTTCTTCTTCTCCCGTTGCTGTTTTTGTTGTTCGGTGGGCTTCCTTTTCCTCTCCTTCTCGTTGTTTCCGGTTCTTCTTCCTTTCCCGCAAGTCTCGAGTAGCGATGGCGATGGCCTGTTATATACATTTCGAAAAAAAGACCAAACGCCAAGGGGCGAGATGAGGACAGGTTTGCTGCTTGCTTAGGTAAGGAACGAGTAATAAGCTGCGCCGCAGTGTTGCGCCGCAGTGCTACATGAATTGGAAAGCAGTTGCTGAAACGAGTTCGACGACGGCATCGCAGGATTTTATTTTGGTATTTCTACGTCCCTAGGTAGGTTAAGCTACTCTTATTACCCAATCTACCTGCTCAAGTGGCTCTTTAGTCCACTCACCCCCCTCCTTGCTTACCTGCTGCCGACCTACCTACCTCTTACACGACAGATTTGCATAGAAGATCATGCTCGGTAGATGGCAGATATTGGATCGAACCACGGTAGGGCAGGCAGGGAGGGAGGGTGCTGTGCTGTGGCCGTGCCGTGCCGTGCATTGTCGTATGTAGTAAGCGGCTAGTTAACTCGTTAGCTGCCAAAGAAGTTACTGCATGCGTACAATCTCCAGCTTCCTCATTGCCCCAAGCCCTCGGACTGGGCGACGAAGGGCCTATTTAGCATGGCTAGTATACGGCTAGTATAGGATCTGGACGACTTAGATCAGCATCCCTCGGGAAGTTCCGAGGGCTGCCCACCTCCATACCCACCTTCGGACTTACCTGTATAAGTAATTTTGGTATAAGGGTCTTGTTTCCCCCGTCGTGAGCACGAAGGAAACAGTGCTTTGGTCACGGGTAAGAACCATCAGTGGTCATGATCACCCACCCCTCTATTAAACGTAACCACGTAGGCCAAGGGGGAGGACCGGTAACTGATGTATGTTTGGATGATCAATTCATGCGTGCCCCAGCCGGGACTGCACGATGGGCAGAGCAGCGTAGCAGGTAGGCAGTCTGGTACGGCAGCCGGCTGGGAGCTCGTCCACTTTGGAACTTGACTTTTTATTCAGGATGGGATTTCCCGAAAGCCTGGATAATGCAACGACGAAAACATATCTATAAGGGCTGACTCGGTGTGCTTTCCCCCCTGGAACTGGATCTTCCCCCAACATGGTACAATACCGTCTAGATTAACACTCCCTCGTGCCTCACACTAGGCATTGAAAAGAAAAAGAAGAAGAAAAGACGGCATGATAGCCTATTATATAGTAGTCATAACCTAACAGGAACATGGAGCTGGTTCCTCCCCGAATGCCAATTCAGCATGTACATAAACGTCGATCGTTAACAACATGTGTCAAGAAAACCTTCTGATATTCTTTGGACTTTTAATGCCGTCCTAAACTGATTTGAAAATCCCCATCCCATCCCAATCCGTCTTGTCCTGTCTCGTCTCGTCTCGTCTCGTCTCGTCTCGTTTTATCCCGTCGTGTGCCCGGGCATTGGCACCCAACTTCGTGTTTCTTTTTTTGTGGATAACATACAGCTACTGTGTCACATAACATCGTCGTCAACATACACGCTCTCGCATGAACTCCCGGTGCTCCTGCTCTCGCGTGAAGGGGGACGGTTAAAAGATAAGAAAGGAAAAAAAAAAAAGACACGTGAAAAATGTAATATGAAGCCTCTCCATAGTTAATCCCTCCTGTATCGAACGGATCGACCCGATTCCCAAGATAAATACCGTCGCCTATACCGCTCTTCGAAGAAATGATTACAGGAGAATGAGCTTCCGTGATAGGCGAAGTTTGTCATTAGGAAGGCGTGCTCAAGACATCAAAATCGTCGTGAAGGGGTATCCATGAACGGGGGGCCATTCCGCCCAACCGTGCCCTCGCTCGCAGACGAATGGGCGCAAACTAAGCGCACTTCGAAGAAATAATGGATGCGCCATTCCGACCCAGCGCAATATTTGGTCAACCTGCCAATTTGTACAGAAGGGCCGAAACATTTTGCGTATGTACTAAGACGTTCTCAGGCGCAGTCCCCAGAACGTTACCACGTTGTAAGTGGCTGCTACCTCGCCCTGATAATGAAGAATCTTTGCTCATCAATACCCCCAGAACGCCGTTCGCCACCCGAGCAACTCAAGACGTATGCCTAGCTCCCCCCACCTAGGAGCTATGAAATGGTTCCTCGTGTGTTGTTCGCGCTGGGGGTGGTGATGTAGGTAATGGAACATTATGCGGCGCTGGGGCAGAGCCAGAGGGAGGCAGCTGGAACCCGCCGTGTGGAGGGGGTGTTGCTGGTGCATGAATAGGAGCAGGTGCCGCCATCGTGGGAGCCTGTCTTTCGTCCGACCTTCTCCGGGGATCTGAGTTTCTCTCTGTCGCTGTCGGGGGTAAGAATCTATGCCCATGATCTGCGGGAGGTGACTTGGTCCGTTTCTGCTCAGCCGTTTCCTTGGCCTCTCGGTATTTATTCTTAATCCACCCGATAGGCCCTTTGGGCTCATCCTTCTCCTTGCTTCCGGTTTCGCTTTCTGCGAGGCTAGTCACGACCTCTCCAGACTCGCCAGTCCAACTCTTTCTCGGCTTACTGCCGCTACCGATCGTAGAGGTGCTCATCTCCGCATGGCTATTTACGCCAAGATTCTGACCCGATTTGTGTATCGGATCATCCTCCTTATGTCGTGATAGGCGCCATCGCTTCCTGTCTTTGTCTTGTTCAGCAGAAGCGACTTGGTACATCTCTTCTGGGACCTGGTCTCTGTCGGAGCCCTCATTGGAAGACGAGTGTAATGATGACGGTGGCGACTGCTGTGGCTTCAAAGCTTTGCCGCTATCAAACTCGGGCTGAACGGCACTAGTTGATGGTACTTGAGATGCTCGGGGGGTTGGCTCTGATGGCGTGTCGGCTGAAGCACTGTTCTCATTTCCGTTAAGTTCCATATTAGAAATCCTCTGCTCAAGCGGATTCGAGTGTTCGACTGGTGGAGAGACGGTCGAAGAGTGAGGCAGAGACGATGTTGAACTCTGTGCACTGGGGTTCGTACTGCTCATAATTCGCTTCTTTCGTAGCTTATTGGGCTGCCGTCTTTCGCCATCAGAACCGGGAGATCGTTGGAACAGGTTTTGTAGGGCCCGTTCTTTCACAGGGGTGTTGACATCCACGTTAGGATCTAGTAGCCTTTCCTGACTTCTGCCTGCTACGTGAGGGCCTGGCATCAAGGTAGAATTAGATACTGCCGGGGCTACGGTAGACGGCGCGGGTGATCGTTCGGGCGAGACCACCGAGATTTCTTCAGTCACCGTGGCTGGGGCCACTACGGCTAATCCTACTGGTGAAGGGGACGCCGGAGCTACTGCTACGGACGGTGAGTCTTGACGAGGAGTGGCAAACCTGCCCGAGGGAATGTGAGGAGACTTCTTCGAAGGGACCGTATTACTCCTGGCCAGGCCACCTGTTGGAGTTGAGACTAATGCAGGGCTATTCGGGGTTGACGCGCCGTTGGAGTGACGCGAGTGTCGAGACGATGTCGACCGGTTCCTCCGAATCATGCCGTCCCTAACAACACTCTCGGCAGCCGCGCTAGAATTAGAAGCCGTCCGGTTGACACCAGAGACGCGACTTGGGGACGCTGGTGTTGCTGCAATGGTCGGTGTGCCTTTCTCGATCTCTTCCTTGGTCTTCTCATCCGTACCGGTGCCTTGCATTCCAATCAAGAAGTGATCCTGATTCTCGATCAAGAAAATGATTACACACTGATTCAACCGATACTCTTCGGGTGCCATGGCGTGCGCTGGATGTGAAAGCATCCCGGGCTGGAATATGGCCGCAAGGTTCTGGGCCGTCATGCGGTTCTCGTCAGCCTTCGCAGCAAATACGGCCAATAAATCGAGAATGTATAGGAGCAGCTGGCGGTTCAGGGGAGGGAGCTCCTTGATAAGCTGCTGGTATTTTGCGATGGCTTGCCGCTCGTCAAAATTCTCGACAAGCTGGGTTCCTTCCGCATCCCCCACCGCTTGCTTAGTATGACCGCGCAGTGGTTCCCGAAATCGTTCATATAGGTCCAGTGGTACAACAGGCTCGGGTAAATCGTTCAGATATCTCCGCAGCACGTTGGCGGCATCGTGTACGGTGTACCCATCCCAGACCAGCCCTTTACCGTATCGGTCGGGAGAGTCGAACTGTATCTTCAGCTCCTTAATCCGCTTCTCGGAGCCATTCAGTCGGAAAATACCCTCGATGCCCGTGGCTGGCACAAGCGTCAGTACGTCGGTCGGTATAAGGGTCAGTCGTTTCTGATGTCTTCACCCACCTTTTTCTTTCAGAAATACTCCACATTTAGCAACTACGATCGGAACATATCCGTATATATAGCTTTTGCCATCTTCGTCGACAAGCGAAATGGCGACGTTCGCATATGGTATACTCTGTCGCAAGGGAATCCCGAAGATGCCCTGTGTCTTCGGTTCTACAGAAGAAGCATTAGCTGGAGCCTTGGGCTTCGGCGGTTTTCGCATGATGATGTGTATAGAGTCTTTGCCAAGTGGGGCAGAGCAGCTCGTGCCTCGCTGGAGAGACGAGGTGAGGCTGTGTATTGTTTACAGCGTGGGCGAAGGAATTGATTGCCTGAAAGGTGCTTGTGATAGCAAAAGGGATGAAATACTGCGGAATGCCTTATCACAGAGGAAAAAGAACGACGGCCGTGGGAGATGCAGTCGCATGGCTGGGTCGGCGAACAAAGCAGCAAAGAAAAAGGTCGAAAGCAGAGGTGACGGGGCACGGGACAAGGAGCGGCACGACTTATTAGTTGGAAGAGGGGGGCGCAGGCTTACCATGGCTGTCCTTACTATCCTTGGACTGATTCTGGAAGCGCTTCCACCAGGACTTCAAGTCGCGCTTACTAGGGGGCGAGGACGCTGGCGGATTGGAGGGCGGATGCGCAGGTTGCTGGGGAGGGCTCGTACTCATTTGCTGCTGCGGGAGTTGGAGCAGGTTGTGGTGATGGTGGTGATTCGACGGTGGCCCCTTCGATGGGGAGATGTTGGGGCTCATTATGTCTGCGCCAGGCAATGACGCGCGCGCTCTCGAGAGTTAAAAGCACCCGGACCCGACGATGGGTGGGCGGGTCGCAACTCGGAATGTAATGCTGTAGTGACGTTTAGACCGGGAAGCGCGTGAGCGTTGTGGCCGGATGATGGATTACTTTGTCGCTATCTATCGCTCGTAGAAAAACTGCGGGGAAAATGCATGAAGCCTGGGAATTGCGGTCGACCGTCTGTCTGTCTGTTTGTCTGTTTGTCCGTCTGCCTATCTGCCTATCTGTCTTGCCTGTCTGCTGGTCTTGGCTGCCCGGCTGCTTGTCGTTGCGGCGATGGGAGTTACGTAGGAGCGGGATGAGGCGAATCGTGTGGTTTGGGCTTTGATCGCACACAGGCCTGGCGGGTGCGGGTGCAGGTGTAGGTACAGATAGAGACGGGATAGTATGGGTTTGGCCCCGAAGATGGGCCTGGGCTGGCTTGGTTGGTCGCAGGGCCTGATGGATGAACGAGTGAATGACTACCGCCTAATCCAGGTAGTCTCATATGCTTGGAAGGTATTGGTATCTGCTTGGTAGCTGTAGCTGCTTGGTATTGAGACGCGACGCGACAATCGATTGCTTTGCCCCCTCTTGCTATGGCGTATCGAGCTTCAAGAGCGAGTAGTAATTAGGGAGAGTGGCAGGAGTGGCAGAGTGGCAGAGTGGCCGAGTGACAGAGTGGCCGAGTGGCCGAGTGGTAACAGTAGCGGTAGGTAGCTGTAGCTGTAGCTGTAGTAGCTGTAGCGGTGGCGGTAGCGGTAGGTAGGCAGTCGAGGTAGTTGTAGTCGCAGGTGGTAGTGGCATTGGTGGCAGTAATTAGTTATGTAGGTATTGTACCTACTAGTTAGCTACATAGTTAGGTATGGGAGGGCCTGGAGGGTTGTGGCTTGGAGTGTGGATATGATTTCACTTACTACATGTAGGTAGGTAGTATACATACATGGTAGGTAGGGGAAGAGAAACGCCGTGTAGGTAGCCACCCACCCAGGCACCCTGGACACGGTACCTAGGTGCGTAACACAGTGGCTAGATGGCTAACCTTAGTACGGTAGCTAAGCCGTCGGTGTCATTAACGGTATGTACAATACAATACATCTAGACCTGGCGCTCTAGACTACATAACTAGGCACCCATAATAGCACCTAATCGACCCCCGTTGAGGCAAGTTGGTTCAACGGGAAGGTCCTTGTTGGCAGCTAGACTACCTTGTAATGAGCTCCTTGTAATACATACTGCAAGCCTCTCAGCCTATCAGCCAACTTTGCTGTAGGTACAATCCGCAGTAGATCTCAGCTGCTAATTACCTGTAACCTCAGAAATTACTATAGAAGAACTCCTCACAAGTACAACATGTCCAATCACATAACTGTTATGTCTGTACAGTTTCTCAAAGCCAGGAACACTGTATTTCAGAACAGAATCCAAGATATCAGGTTCTTGTTACACAATCGTACGTAAAGCTCGTGTGAGAGAGCCTTTGACGTTCCATCAACCTTAACATAGCCCTTGTAACAACCTCTGCCTCTCTCTAGACTAGGGTCAATGGGCACCAAGATCTAGTTAACTGGAACCCTGTCTGGTATTGCTGGCATTACTTGCAGAACAAGAATGATATCAGATATTGTATCCAACCTGGATTTCGGGGGTTGGACGAGGCGGAAACCTTTTTGACATCACTTCAGCAATGCAGCAGCGCCGAGTTTGACCACCTTCTGGGTTTCTCCCAAACCTGACTGTCCACTTGTCTTTCTTTTCCCTCCTCTTCTCTCTTTTCCCTCTCTCTTATCTCGTATTATCCCTTTTTCTCTATGTTTTAACTTCTCGTATTGAAATTACGATCCTTCGGTTCGCACACACATATATGGTTTGACCTTAATGTAGGTACGACGTATGGCAAAACCTACCGGCTTTAGCTAGAAACTGGCAGCGGGCAGCGGACAACGGGTCAAGAAACAAGCTCTCGTTCCTGCTTCCTGCTTCCTGCTTCCTGCTTCCTGCTTCCTGCTTCCGGCTTCTTGCTCCAAGGTAGGCTCCTTGCGTCCCCAACTATGCCGCCAATGGGCCGGGGACTTTTGATATTGGGCAAATTGCGTAATGCGTGATATGGATGAACCTCGAGGTTATGGCTCTTTCGCAATCAGTTATAGCTGACTACCTAGCTAAGGTAGCATCTAGTAGCGCTCCTCTATCAGGGCTTCGTGTCAAGAGTCCGTCTCTCCCTAATGTCTGTCTATCTTGAATGCCGACTTGAGCTAGCTCATGTTGATTCTTGTAAGTCAAGTAAGTGTTCCAAGTAACAGCATTGGGACTGGTCAGCCACTTCCAGCCCTACGTAACAACCCTCCATGACAGGACTCTAGTTATAAACACCACTGTTATAAACTAGCACGGGCAGGCAAAAGACACAGTTATGGACCCTTACTATGGACCCTGCGGACCCCAGTTAAACTCGAAACATCTCCAGTATTACCCCCCTCCCCTGCCTCTCGGCCTGCTTGTCTGCCAGCCTGTCTGCTTGCTTGCGTGCCTGCTTGCCTGGTTGGATAGAGGGACTGGCCGACAGGACGGGTGAGCGGCCAGAACTGCCAGACATCCACCCAGCCAAGCTGCCAAGGTAGGGCCTATCACAGTAGCAGAGTAGCAATGAGAAACCGAGAAAAGCTAGCTAGGGGCACCTCGGCCCTACAATAGTTGTTCTAGTTGTTGATTCTTGCCCTTCACAGCTTCCCTAAGATGCATCTCCCGAGCCGGTTGGCAGTTGGTGTCGATCACTCGTGGTAATGCGCCCTCTAGCTCAACTCGACCTGCCAAGCCGTGCCAAGCCTACAACATAGCCTGATAGGAGGAGCACATGAAGGAGAATTCGATACCGACACCGACACATACTGTACGTACGCTCATACGATTGTGCAATACTATATACGTCCGGGTTACAAACTAAGTGTCTATCTAACTGCTTACGTTAACGGCGGTTAGGTAATTAATAAACTACCTACTGAGAGGACCTCAAGCTTGGGCAGATCAGCAAGTGCCAAAGCCTCAGAGCCTACGTAAGTAAGCGTTGAAATATCCACCAATATGTAGTAACTAGTTTAACTATACTTCTCACCACCAACTACCTCGTGCGCTTTCTCATTAGTTACAGTAGTTGGTTGTTAGTTGTTATCTAGGAGCTATGAGGTAGTTGAGGCAGTCGAAATATAATGTAGGTATGTAATCAGTATTGCCAACCACCCGACCTACAACGTAGTTAGATATTCAACCCAGCATCACTCGATGCCTACAGGTAGGTATCAAGACCCTCCCCCTCCTGTCCTGCTGCTTGCCCCCCCGGGCTACGTGCCGTAGTATACCGGATTTAAGGGGTCCAACTCCCACCCATATGCACCTCCGTGGCTCCCTCGACGTCATATCCCGCACCACCCTACATGCCTACATAGTAGGTAGCTATCTGCAAGCTAGACTAATTATCCTCTAGTTAAGGTAACGTAGGCAAGGTAAGGTAAGCGGGTGGTTAGTTTTGGTACCTGGTAGTCAAGAAAAGCTCTTGGGAGGGGGGAGCTAGCTCTGCTTCCCCGCCATAGCAACGTACGTAGTAGTAGTACTACGTATAGTGAATACCTTACATATCTCACGTACAAACAGCATACCTAGATAGAAAGAGGGCCCTGTTTGAGTCATCTGTAGCGATTTTCCGTACCTATGCAAGCCAATGCATGCGGTAGAAAGTGGACTACTACCTAGGTACCTAGGTAGGTAACCAGGAGAGAGGAGCTTCAACGAAGAACGAATACTCGTCAGGGGCTATAGCTAAACGCTTCTGACGAGTAGAGCAAGAAGGACAGGAAGAAAACACCGCCTCGCCTCCCAGCCCACGCATGCAAATGTCTACTAGTTATCAAATATAGGTGGTTATTCCTTGCCCATAACTACCTAGGTAAATTTGCCCGGTCTCCTATATCTGAGGACCGGGGTGCGGGAGGGAGGGAGGGTGACTGGGCCTGCAGGTCATAGGTAGGTAAGTAAAAAGCAACTAAGCTTGAGGCCTGGCATTCGAGAAAGTCGGCGCCAGAAATGACGTCTTGTTTTCGCCCTTGGGCCCCTTGACGTATGTAGGTCATGCCGCCCTGGTTCGGTACCTGACAGATAAACCTGACTGACTGACTTATGTATTGTACCTGCCTCCCGATTTTCTCCTTCTATTTGCACATTGGACGGACATCGGGATGTGTCTGCTATATGGGGACCTGTATGATATTGCGAGGGATCTTTCGTACGAAACAGCGTCTAACTACCGGGCAACGCACATACCTACCTAGACTAGTAGGTACGGCAGTTCTCATACGTATAAACTACCTAGATTCTGCTTGTTATCGGCACGTATGGCCCAATGCCTCAATGTAAACCGGCACGGGCTGAATCTCAGTACTTGTAGAAAACATAGATGATCGCTCTATTCTCGGCCGAACCCCAATCCGAGCATCGACGTATAGGTAGATTAGATATATCACCCTGCCCCGTGACGATAACTTCGCTGTCGAATTCAGTCAGTCGCATGAGGCCTACCATCGCCGCTGACGACTATGACTTTTCGCTTACGATGACGACGACGAACGACCAGTCGGCGGCGACGTGGCGAACAGAATGACACGCCGCAGGCGGGCGCGCGCGCGCGTACATACATGGCTGACACGGCGTATTAGTTATCTAATTCCTCGGAGGGGGAGGGGAGGCTTCCATGAAGCATCTAATTAGCAAGAGCAGCTGATGGAATGGGCAGAACAGAACTGGAAGATAGATGTCCACCTGACCACATTGGTAGGTAAGTAGGTAGTCAGCGAAAGGGATAGTTTAGAGAAGAACAAGATCAAGGCGTGCGTAACTACCAAGCGTACCTAACTAATCGTTCTTGTCTTGTTCTGGGTTTTTGCCCCTCCGCCGATCACCAGCCGAATACCAAGGGACCAACCATCCTCTCACTCTCAATCCCGCTCACTCTCGCCCTCACTCCCACTCTCACCCTATCCCTGATCCTCAAACTTCACCAACAGGAAGCCGCTATTCGTGTGAGCGGAAAACGTAGTTATTTATGCTTAACTTAGCATAAGGCGAATGAAATGACCCAGCTTACCAAGAGTAGGTGTGTGCTAAAGGGCACCTACATGTACCCACGTATCCGATCGAGAAGGAAACCCCAGTTCGCGAACCAGTCCTTCAAAATTGAATTCAATACCTGGCGCTTTACTTACTCATTTGCTCATGATTATTTTATGAACCTTCCCTCACAACTTATATTGCCATCCGTAGCCAAAGCCCATAACGACGGTATATAATACGTCGTCGCAACACCATTATATAACAGGTACGTGTGAGAATGCGGACCTCAAGTTCGTCTACCACCCCAAGTAGACGAATGCTACATCTAAATTCCAGGTAGTTGTTGAAATATACTACTATTCCGCTTACTTAACGTTGGTGGTATCGCCCTACCTATCTTCGGTATCATGGTTTGAGTTGAAATCATGGATAGATGATAGGTATTTTACATAGCTCTTACTGCCTTTATAGACCATTAACGGGGGCATAGTTTGGACTATTTCAAATTCAAGACTTGTATATATATCTAGCTGTACAACACTCTTTGGGTACTACTCCGGCTAGGTGGCTAGATCAGGACTACCTGGTAGGCAGTCAAGGTCGGCGTACATATGAAGCCTGCCTGAGATAGGTACTACATAGTCAAATAGTTGGCAATGACTTCATGATGTAGGCATGATATGTCAGCAGAGGCCACCTACATGTATCTAATGTATATAAGTAGCTTACTACGTTTACGTTCCTACCTTTCTTTCATCCCTTTCTACGACGGGAGGCACAGACGGGCTGAGAGGATACATGGGACAGGGCCAACGGTATCAGGATATTTCTCTTTTTTCTTTTCCTTTCTCATTTAATCGATATTTGTCTGCGAGGTTTACCCCTCCTTCTGCAAATGATGCTGCTGCTAGTTTCTCTAGCAGATGCGGATAAGAAATGCTTCCTCTCCTCTTTCTGTCTCGAGGTGATCCGCTCCCCATGCTCAAGAGTCCTTGAGGGCCGTTCCTGTTTGTCAATCTAGATCATACAAAAGAAGTGTCGAGGACACGTGAGAAAGCAGAAAAGCAAAACAAAAAGGAACAGCGCCTGGATGAGAGGAGACCGGAAGACCAAAACCTGGAACCTAGACCGAGACCAGACCGTGAGACCATGAACACCTGAAAACCCTAGAAACCTCGTAGCCAGACGTATCAGTTCTAATGAAGAACCCCTGATTCGCCTATGACTGAAAGCAAGATAAGGTAACATGCAACCAACTTTCCGCAAGTCGATTGCAGGTCCGAGCAGGACATTGTGTCCTCGTAAATATAATGATAGGAAACAAACATAGAAATGGTCCACTACGCCATCCCTTATCCTAGGAAGAAAGAGCCAGCCAGGATCGCCTTCGCCTAGGTGCCGTGTACCCCCTAGCCTGCGCCGGAGTTGCTCCCCTAGTTCTGACAAAATTCATACAACAGCGCGAACCGGCGTCCATTGTGATCCAATGAAGGTGCAATAGATGCAGAGACTCTGAAAACCTATAAACAATGCAGCCTGCAAACGGGTGCATCCGCCCTGTCCGAAACGCCTTGCGATTAATTTTCGAGGCAATGGAAATGATAAACGAATCGGCCGCCTAGGCACCATGTCGAAGAGAAATAAGAATCGTCGAAGACCATGCTTTCGGGTGAATGAGAGTACAGAATCCATGTAAAATGTGTCATAAATCGTAGACCAGAACTCCTGCTTCATGAATTACTCAGAGGGAACGCTTCGCGGAGTGCTATCACCGCTCCGCCTGCGGGCACTTTGCTGCTGAGCCTTTGAGGCATTGGCGATCATTTGTATCTTCTTTCGAAGAGCGGTGAGTCTGCCAGTAATCATTTGGATCACTTGATACATGTTAGTTCAACGTATCATCATGCAAGCAACCAACCAGAACTTACTCTTATGAACCGATTGCTGATCGTCCGGGTTAATCTCCGATGCCCCCTCTCGCGCCAGGTCCCGTTCTGCATCTGAGGTCCCTGGGAGTTTCCTCTTGGAAAGGTCTTCGTCGTTGTCGAGGACGGCTTCGAGCATGCGAATGGCCGTAACGTATGAGATCTCGCACCCGCTCAAATCTTCGTTGGATATTTCGTTGATAGCAGCAGCCCGACTCATCTCAACGGCTCGCTCGTACATGAGCTTCTCTGCGCTTAGGCCAGTAGTCAGTATGACCCCCTCTGTACCAGAAGCACTTGAGGCGATCTCGTGTTGATTATTGTCTGGGTGGCTTGGATGGTCCTTTGGCAGCTGCTTCTGGGCCTCAACCAACTTGAGTTTCACCACGTCGGCCTTTTCCAACGTCTCATTAAATCGCTTGCGGACCCACTGGACAGCTGAATTGACCCTCGTAACGAGGTTCTGTGCTACTCCTAGATCTCTTGAGATGACTTGGGGCGCTCCAGTGGTGTCTCCCCGCGCCTTCCGCGCCCACCAGATACTTGCTATGTCCATTGACTTAGCGAGCAGCGAAAGCGCCTTGACATAGAGAACGAGGGCCTCCTCTGAAAGGACCACCACTGCCTCTATGGTGAGGCCGTCTTCCTCATCCAATGCTACCTTTTCGGCGGACGCTCCTCCTAGGCCATGATCCATTGAGGGTGTCAATGGCACAAGTTGCTTATATTTGACTTCGGCGAAGCCCCAGACGACATCGCTTCGAGTCGCCAAGTCTTCTATGCACTGAGCAACCCGTGCATCTTCATCAACTAGGCCCCCTTGCCGCCCGTCCGTAATGAGACCCGCGGGTGACGTTGGGATGGGGTATGTCGGGAAAGGATTGTAAAGATGGGGCGGCGATGGACCTTTACCAAGCATGTGTGAGGGATATTTAAACCCGAACAGTCGTAAACTGGCGTCTTGAATGGCCTTGGAAATAACAGAAGTCGTCGAGTTCGGACTGCCAGAGAGGTTCTTGTCGTATGAACCCCGCCGGTAGTGATCTGGTCGCGGCTTGCCCTGGGCTATTTGAAGAGCATTGGAAGGGTGTGCCGGGACAGCTCCTGTTGTCGACGTGGGCATGCCTTGTTGAGTTGCACGACGGATAATCTGCCCAGACCTAGGGGACATGGCTTGTGCCTGGGCTCCTTTAGCGGCCAGCTCGTCGGCGAATGCGTTTACCTCGACGTGCTTCTTCTCCACGACGACATATTCCTTCTCGAAGGCAATGTCTTGGGCAGTTTTTTCCCTGTCATCGGAAGAAGCGCCTTCATATCGACTTTTCCCTTTGCTAATACCACTGGGTTGATTTGGTTGTGGATCCTGCCCCTCGTGGGTATATCTGTTCAGTGATGCATTCGATGCGTTCCGACCACGACGATCTTGGTTCAGCGCACCCCGAGTAGGTGCAGACGTAGATGGTGCCGGCTGAGGTCTCCTGATTCCCAGACCTGGGGTGATATCTTCGCGAGGAGATTGAGTGATGCGCTGTGTTTCTCGGGCTGATAGGTCTTGCCCTTCGAACTCAGTTTGAATGGCTAATGGCGAGGGCTTCGCTTGTCGCTCACGAGGCGAGGGCGAGCCAGCATCTTGCCGGGACGCGTCCTGTTCGGTAGCGTAACGGCGATGGAAGGACTGCCGACGTAGGCTTGGCTGAGGTTCGTCACTCTTTGCGACGGCTCGGACTTCCTTGACCGAGCGACCCTGCGGCTGGGGTGATACTGTGGGCACATCATTACCCACCAGGCCAGGAATAGCACTAGTGACTACAGGGTGGTTGAAGAAGTTCTCGAAACTGATTCTCTCCACCGGATTGCGCTTTAGGAGAGCACGGATCAGACTTTTCATGTCTGAGCTGACCTGACATTCTCTGGAGAATTTGATCTGATCTTCGGCATGCTCAATCTTCCTTAACAGTTCGACGTGATTACTAGCACGGAAAGGTGGCTTGCCGGAGACCATTTCATAGAGAACAGTGCCGACAGACCACAAGTCGGCCTTAGCGTCGTATCTCTCGTAGCGCAATATCTCAGGCGCCATGTAGAGAGGGGAGCCACAGAGCGTCTCAGCCAGAGACGTCGAGGGTAGGACACGGGCAAACCCGAAGTCCGCAAGCTTCAGCATCGGGAGTGACTCCAACCCAGCAGCGGGTATTAACGAATCCTCACTCGCGCTGAGAACCAAACGACTGTCTTTATTCATCTTCCTGAACAGGATCGATGGGAGCAACAACAGGTTCTGCGGCTTCACGTCCCGATGAACGAAGTTGCCCTGGCGCAAGAACTGAAGCGCACTCGCAAGTTGCTTGAGGAAATGGCGGATCACCACCTCGTTCAGTCCGGCATTGGGAACGCTAGGGTATTTTCGGGCCATCTCGTAGGTCGCAGGGTTTGTGGCAAGCTTGTCCCGCTTCTTGATGAACAGCGATAAGTCACCCAGCTCGCAGTATTCCATAATGAGGTTGATGTGGGTTGTGGACTCGATACAATCATGGAGGGCAACTATGTGAGGGTGGCGCAGCTTCTTGAGGATCTTGATCTCGCTATACAGGTTCTCCTTCAGCTTCTTGTTAAGTCGCGCGAGTTCGACAGACTTGATAGCAACGGCGGCGCCAGAAACCTATTGCGGCGTGAGTTAGCCCAACTCCGCGACCCTCGTAGCAACGATGACTCAGAACTCAGAACCAGCAAGTTATGCAGCCTGCAAGCAAGACATAGAAGAGACAACAGTCCGCTATACACTGACGAATAGCAGGGAATTGTGCAGAGGCCGAGCTGGTATATACATATACAGGGGAGGGGTGTGAAGTAACGAACCTTGTGCTTGCCAGAGTAGACTTGGGCAAAGCTGCCTTTGCCTATCTCTGAACCGATAATGAACTGACCAACGACATCATCGCCCGCCTTCGCCCGACGCGAGGTAGAGCTCGAGGAGGTGCGCTGGTCGGCCATGATGTCCTGTGTTGGTTGGCTGCGACAGGAATCAGGAGGTCGTTGCAGCCCGTGGGCCTATAAGGGGGTCGGGAAACGATGGGCGGCTCGGGTTGCCGTCATGTACACGTCCGGAGCCGTGGGATCGTGGGGACGGGTTGGGGGTCGGGTAACAAAAGAAAGAAGAAAGAAAAGAAGATTAGAATGCACAGGGCAGGAGAAAGTTACAGTAGCAATTAGTGGCCGAGTCAAATAGCGAGAGGGAAGAAGCTTAGGTTTGGGCTTGGGTTAGGGTTAAGATCCAGGTCAAAGGTCAAGAGTTGATGCGCTCGCGTCTCGACTCTGGGGACCCAGCACAGAAGTGGATGAATGATGTCGAGGCGTACGATCCGATAGGGCGGAATACCTAATGGATGGAACCCTTGAAGGCGGAAAGGCGGGGATCAGATGTCTTGTAGCACAAGACAGACAGATGGGTCCTGGGTCCTGAAGATCGAGGCTATATCAGATCGAGGGAGACAGGACCAGGCTGGATGGCGGCAGCCTGAGGGATGCGAGGGTGAAGATGGTGGTCGACGGTTGTTGGTTGTCGATGAATCCAGATGGACTATACTCGTCGAGTAGTACCTAAGAATGAGTTCTATTGTAAGCTATGGCTACTTGTAGTACTGTACGAAGGCAGAAGGCCAGGAAAAGAAGCGAGCTTCTCCATGTAACAATGTAGGTACGAGGTAGGAGGCAGTAGGTGGCAGGGTGGTATAGAGGTAGGCTTGGCAGGCTTGGAGGCTTGGAGGCTTGTAGGCAACTTGGTTGCAAGGGCCGGCTTCAACCTTGAAGGCAACCTGGAAGGTGAGCTAAAGTTCAACAGGGTGCACCGTAGTGTAGCTCCAACCTGCCTGCCAGGCCTGCCTGCTTGACTGCCTACCTGCCTGCACGTTAGGGGTAGAGCGATGGCTATCAGTGGCTATCGGCCATGTATGCGCATGTGGATTGTACGTGTAGGTAAATGATAGACGATGGGCCTGGCCGGAGTACAGACAGACGGACAGACAGACTATATCCTGGAGTACATACCTGAACAGTACATGCGTATAGGAGGAGTGGAAGTGGATTGGTTGGTTGGTACCTAGGTAGGTAGAGATTATACGCCCAGATGTGATATGCTAGGGTGCCTGATGTATGTCTATAGGAGGTATGTATGTATGTAGGTACCTGCTGTATGTATGCATGTATGTAGGTTGTTTTGTGACAGCGTTACGCACTAGTAATTTACAGACCTCAAGGTCCCCTGCTGCGAGTGAACGGCAGGAGGTAGGGTAGCGTTCGCAGCTGGTTGGCTGTCCGATATCTCTCGAAGGAATGACTCGGCAATGACAACACCAACTCGCACGGGGTGCAAGTGTTGCAAGTGTGGCTTCCTTTGTTCCTATAGGGAAAATAAGCAAGCCGGAATCTAGGAGAAATAGGTATCCGTGGATAGGGGGTTGGTGGAGGGGTTCAAGCAACCACCGAGTATGTATGAAGGTAACAATGATGATATAACGATTCGTATGTGTGATAAGATACACGATAAGACAACGCCGGGGCAGATGGATAACACAAGGTTTGAATCTTAACCGTAGTACCAATAGTACCAATGGGTAACGCTCCCTATCTACCCTATAAGAGTCAGGTCGAGTAGAGCTAAGTAGTGGTATTATACGAATGTGATGTAATATGCAATGGGAATTAGAACTGGAATCGGAAGGGGAATCGAAATCGGAATCGACGTTGTTGAAAGGAAAGTGGTAGACTAGCTAGGAAATGGTGAATCGGAAGGTAAAGATGTGGTCAGTGTAGCGAGCCGGGCAAGAATCTGTAGGTAGTCCGGTAGTCCAGCAGTCCAGGCATCGAGTGAATGGCAACCCAAAGCGTTGTCCCCCTGATGAATGCGAACAAGTGAATGATGTGATGGCGTCCCGTGACCCTCTTGGTGACTCGACGACGTTAGCGAAAGACCAGAGACAAGCCAGCATCTCGGGGATCAAAGGACCCTGCGAGCACGGGCGATAAGCGATAGCAGCCAGTATCCCAGCACAGTTTACGGGTTTATGGAGCTGCCCCAGCATCCATCAGCGCCCATACGGGATACTACATACACTAAGTAGGTACCAATAATACTGTACATGCGCAGCTGTATCTCTAAAACACTGGGTCGGGGTCCAAGGGTGTGGAGACTTCCACGAGAGCTTCCCCTGAAGCGCGCTAACCATCTACATACAAGGAGCGTACGAAGTTACTACAAGGAGCAACCAAGTTCCACGTCACTCTACGTCGTTACCGACATGTACAATACAGCATGTATGTACTATGTAGGCCGATAGCTATATCAACAAGCAACACGAGAGCTATCTATCTGTTGTCCGTCTATCTACAGTATGATTGAGCTGCATATAAGCTGCTCTGGAAGTGGTGTTGATTCGCTTTCTTTCTATTGCTTATCATACCCATTGTACAATACACCTTGGTAAGGCATAGGGGGCAAATGACTTGTCTTACAGAACCTTGGAACCTCAAGATGATGAAAGAGCATCTGGTACTGGAGCTAACTGCATAGGTCGGCGGCTTACTATCACAACATGTATGTCGTATTACATGTATACACGCCTAGTATTCATATAGTGGTATGTATTACTGTCGCAATATGGATGTAAGGTAGAGTCACCAGTTCTTAGACGCTTACTTAAGTTTGCCTTTCTTGGCCTCCTAGATCGGCGCTCTTTCGTCGCGCAACCCTGACCGATAAACTGATATGAGGCAATCCTTCTCATAAGTTGCAGCATTCAGGATGAGCTTCGTTATCAGGGCCCAGAATGGCGTTGTAGTTATTGTTTCCAGTCTTTCCTTTGGTAGGCAGATTATTTTTAGCTCACCAGTGAGCAGGAGCAGAGTCCTTGCGGCTTCTATTAACTGCCTACTTACACACCTAGCTAGTACTTATATGATTTGCTTTATCTTGGCCACGGCATGTCGACTCCTAGCTCTTATCAGCGCATCCTAATGACTGACTGCCGGTAGTTATGGCATGTATTCATTGTATTGTCGGTACGTACTTAGACAGGTGATAAAAGGTGAGTGGCAGAGTCGATTGATTGAGCAGCTGAGCAGCCACCTGACCGAGCCTCAGACTACCAATTATGGTACGGAAGGGAATCATGAGATGACCCCAACTCTAACTAACCCCCTAACTATGTAATAAGAGGCCACTTTCGAGATGGGCCAAGTGTCGTGATCACACACACCGCTCTCTTGCCTACATGATTACATGGACATCGAGTCCGCGGAGGTCAGAATGCTTGTGCTATAGCGTTAGAATGGCCCCAGTATCTTGCTCTCACCTGCGAATCTTAGGTGGTTAAGATGCCATCATCCAGCATCCGCATCCATGCTTACCTTGGTTATCGGCAACTGATAGCAAGCTGGCCGACAGCAACTAGCTAAGGCACACCTTATCGGCTACGATCTGCCCTCGGCTATCGGGGCTTCCTACTTGTAACATCCAGACCCTTTTTTTCCATCAACTCCAGGGTCCTGACTGGTCGATAAGTGTGTATCTATCTGGTGCTTTTCGAGATTGGAATTCCTTCGTACAAAAGAATATGGTACAAAGAATACTCACCGATGTTGTGGTGACATCTCTCCGTCAGTCTGTCAGTCTGTCCCATGCAGCCCATCTGAGACACTAGGTCTCAAACGGGTCTGCCCACGGGTCTCCTACTGTACCTAGACTCCTCCAGGTGGTAGATCGTAAGTGGTAGGTTATCCAGATTCTTGAAGGCAAGCAAGAATCCGATTACTCGCCCACCGGAATTCGAGCAAACGGTATAAATTAAGAATGCGACTCTGCGCTGCTGGAGATAAGCGTAGCATGAAAAGCATGAAACCCTCCCTTTGCGAATCTCCAACCTGGGCGTGAGAAATACCGAATGGTCTACCTACCTACCTACCTTGCCTACGTAGTGAAACGCCTGTCCAGGTATAACGAATTGCGCTTCGTCGCGAGCCCGTTAAAACGTCAAGCTTGAACGATGGAATCTAACTAGATAAAAAAACGACGGACGTCCTGCAGCTTATAAGTTAAGTATGCAGCCGGGACAGCTTTATTGGGTACACCGAAGCTTGCCCAGGTGCATACCCCTGAGGCCTTGCATTCGCTTGGCTGGCTCCCTCTACATATCTGTAGCAGGTAGTAGCAGGTAAACTAGTAGGAGGTGGTGTAGTACAGTAGTACTTAGGTATGGTAGGCAGACTTCACACTACAGCGAGCGGATGAGTCCATCCAGATCGATCTGCTGTCTGCCTATCCTGCCTGATGTCTGCCTATCCTGTCTGCTGTCGGCCTATCCTATCTGCTGTCTGCCTAAACATAGTATACTCCCATTAAGAACACCACGGGTGCCTTTTTGCTATCGGGAACTGTCTGTCTGGCTGTCTTCTGCCTGCTTAGCCCAAATCCCCCGCAGCAAATCAGCAGCCGAACTATATCTTGACATCTACTATTATTCGTTCATGTCCGGGACAATGGATGGATGCTTCAAAGATAAAGCTAAGGAGGAGCTATCTTCGTACGTAAGATCTGGCTCCCGCCCACCCATCATCCATCCAACTAGGTAGACAGACAACTGGTAGAAATAGGAGATAAGTTGGTGGAAATTCCACGCCAGGACTTTGAGAGCAACGCCGGGCGTAACGCACATGCATATCGTATGCAGCTTTCCCTGCGGCCGAGTTGGCCACATACAAATCGTAGGGCGCGTTGCATTTCATCGTCGAGCTCCACACACATTTGCTTATAGGCTGGTTCCTATCTGTCGCAAGCATCGAATTGGCTAGCAAGTGTTTATTTCTTACTTCCCCAGCTACTCCCCTAGGTAGCTAACCTGCAATAGCTGCATGGGTATTCTTGCTACATCTCTATCTCAAATGTGAACAGTAGGCTTCTGAACAGCTGTCGTGCTACAGACCAACACATCGGCCGTGTCTACACCCACCCACCCGAAAGCAACCGTACAGACACACATAGAGAAAGCACCCTACCGCGATGCAACCATCCCCACAGCCACATTGCGCGGACCCTTAAAAAGATACCCATTGATCCGCTTCTCCCTCTTTTGGCCAATAGTGCCGGCAGAATGAATGCAGGTAGGAACACTGGATTGGTTCTATGAAGTTCTGTGAGATTGATGCTTTAGTGGTCGTATCGGCGGGATGCTTCGCTGTTTGCAACCCCATCTCTTTGACCAACCAGTTGCACCGGAGCGCAGAACGCACCGCCAGTAGAACCAGCGATTCTGATGCATGCCAACGGTGAAATCAACGTAGAAGGTGGCCGCGTCCTGCAGGTCTGGGGATACGTGATCAGAAGATCAGTTTTCCAATCCTACCTGGACGTTTTCGTGCTTCTTCATCTTGGGCAACTGCTCTAATGCCTCGCCAATGATCCCGATCGCCTTGCGAAGCAGGTCCTCCGAGATGACCAACGGGGGTGCGAAGCGGATAATGTTGCCGTGAGTCGGCTTGGCCTGTTTTTGAAGTCAGTCTTCTCTCTTGATCCAATAATAGGGGAAAGCGACAAGCTCTCGTCTTACCAATAAACCCTTCTCCTTGAGCAAGACGCATAAGTCCCACGCCGAGTGACCTCCGGTCTGCGATTCGTCAATCACAACAGCGTTTAAGAGACCTTTGCCACGGACGAGCGTAACAATCGGCGAGTTCAAAGCAACTACGCCATCGCGGAAAATGTTCCCTAGCTTCTCGGCCTTTTCAGTGAGATGCTCCTCCTCCATAAGTTCTAAAGCGCGGATCGACACGGCACAACCCAACGGGTTTCCACCGTATGTCGAACCGTGAGTGCCAGGCTCAACAACAAGCATGATCTCCTTGTTGGCGAGAACACAGCTGACCGGGTACATCCCACCAGAGATCGCCTTTCCTAGCGTAACCATATCTGGCTTGATGCCAGCCCACTCGGAGCAGAGCATTCGGCCTGTTCTGCCGATGCCTGTCTGGATCTCGTCACAGATCAAGAGCACGTTGTGCTTCTTGCAGAGGTCCTGGACCTTGGCTAGATAGTGAGCATCAGGGACCACAACGCCGGCTTCTCCTTGAATCGGCTCAACAATGAAAGCGGCCGTCTCCTTTCCATGGGCCTCGAGCACTTCCTCCAGGTCCTCCACGTTATTGTACCGTATAGGCTTTCCAGTGGAAGGGGAAGTGGCGCCAATGTTTGGCACATAGGGGCCGTAGTTGTCTTTCGATTCCGGATCAGTAGAAAGAGTGACGGCTGCCATCTAGGTGCAAAGTTAGGATGGCAAGTCAACTATTGTAGACTTGACTTACTGTTCGGCCATGGAAGTTGTCCTGGGCACCAAAGACGAGTGCTTTACCCTGGGGTACGCCCTTGACCTTGTATGCCCACTTTCTGGCAACCTTGATCGCCGTCTCTACGGCTTCCGCTCCCGTGTTCATAGGCAGGACCATATCATAGCCAAACATCTTCTGGACCTTCTCGGCCCACTGCGGGAAGACGTCGTTGTAGAAGGCCCTCGAGCTCAGCGTCAACCTACCGGCCTGCTCCACCAACGCCTTTACTAGTTCTGGGTGGCAGTGGCCTTGGTTGACGGCGCTATAGGCAGAGAGGAAGTCGATGTAATGCTTCCCCTCGGGGTCCCAGACATCCGCACCTTGGGCACGTGCGAAGACGACAGGGAGCGGGTGGTAGTTATGCGCAGCATATTTATGCTCCGAATCAATCGCGCCCTTGGTCGAAGAAGCGTGGAATCGAGACGTCGTCGATCCACCGGAAGCCTGTCCCGCAGGAGCATCTGCGTGGGGAGACATGGCTAGGGAGACGTGTGTTTGAAAGATAGGGCGTTGGTAAGAGGAACGAACAGCGGTGACAAGACACTACTTCGAGGACAAAGCAAGACTACACAAGGGACTGTGAAGAGTTTCTGGTATCCGAGTTACAAGTCTGTGAGAGAAGCTGGAATCCTGGGAGAATAAATACAAAAAATGGCCGAGACCCGGAGAACTGCAGAAGAACTGAGGAAGGCGGATGGATTAAGGCGGGGCGGGTAAGTCTGGGACTCTGGGGTGGTTTTAGGTAATGCTAAGCTTTAGCAAAGGCAATGACACAAAGGCTCGAATGATGGACCCTGAGCACTAAACCCCTAAGTGCAAGTCGAAGCGGCTCTTCAGTCAAGATGGCAAAGTCTAACGGCGTTCGGACCCATTAACGGACTACACGGCCGTCAGGTGATGCCAGGAATGCTAGTCCAAAGCCGAAGGAAAGCGATGACAGGAATTTTCTCCTCTTCTTCGTCTCCTTCCAACAAGCAGCAGGTGGAGATGGGAAACATGGGACAGAGGGAAGCATCCAAGAAGCCCAGGAAGCAAGAGCCAAGAAGTAAGAAGCAAGAAGTAAGAAGCAGGAGCCAAGGGCCAAGAGCCAAGACCAAACTCAAACTGATCGAGAAAAGCGGACGGCGACTTGGGCAGGCACTGACTGCCAGTGACTGAGCACCTGCAAGGCGGGAAGAGTCTGCGGCAGCCAAACCGTAAGTATCTTCAAGAACCGTCCAATCAGCAGCGTCTCATTGTCACTCAAGGGGCGCTTCAGTTGCTCACCACCGCACAGTTGCAGTCTAGGGGTGGGGTGGGTGGCTCTTGGCCTTAGATAACTACGCGTACGAATGAGATAAGTCGGATAACTCCAGCTACCCGTTTTCGAGCAATCGATAAGCCCGCCGGAGTCGAACCGTCGGAGGCTTCTGAAGCTTGGAAGCAGCCTCGAGAGTGGGAGGCAGGAGGCGCAACTTCCATGGGGCGTCATTGTGTGTCGATACAACGGCATGACGTCGTCACACTCAGATAATGTACCTACATCATACACCTGGGCATGTAATTTAGTATCGAAGTAGGTGGCTCCTGGGGGTTAAGAGTCTTGGGGGCTTTAACGACAGTACTTGGAGTAACTACATGTATGTATGTACCTTCCAGCAGGACGTTGGTTCCAGGTTGGTTGTTACCTAGCAGAGTAAATACTTGCATAGGGAACTTACGTAACAGTTTACACTATTCCCGATCAGGATACTTCGGTATGTTCATAACCTCAAAAGGAGGCAGCCCTCCGAAAAGGCTGAAAGGACACTTGATGCTATTGCCGTTGTTAACAGTACAGCATCTGCTCTGATCAATTAGCCGCAACTCGGCGTATAAAATAAAGTAGAATTCTATAACACCCCGTATATCCTTCTTCTCCTCTTTTTCTTTTTTTATTTATTCACAGCCACTGCAGAAAAGAGATGAGATGAAATAGCTCCAAGAGACGAACATGGCTTCAAGCAAAAAGGCTGTCGAGAAGAAGACGCCAGATGTGAGCGGGAAGCCAGGAGCGGGCCGAGACCGGGGCCCACAGGTCGATGCGACCTCGACAGCCATGGCAGCTGCAAGACAAACTCAAGAGGCACTAGCCGTCATATTCGCCTGGCGACTTATCAATGCTCTCTGTGTTCGGACCTTCTTCCAGCCAGATGAGTACTTCCAGGCCCTCGAACCGGCATGGCAGTTGGTATACGGAGATGGCAGTGGGTCCTGGTTGACTTGGGTATGTTTGACATCACTGGTTGACTTGACATCGATGTCAGACTGAACAGATGTTGTTGTTTCTGTGCCCATCAAGTCAGCCACTAATAGTCAATACAGGAATGGATCAATGGCTTGCGCTCATCGCTACATCCCGCCATCTTTGCGCTGGGATACTACATCGTGGATAATGCCATAGAGTCTCCCACCAAGGTCAAGGCCAAGTGGCTCATTGCGGCGCCCGAGGTTATGCAGACTGGCTTTGCTGCCTTGGGTGACTGGTATACTTGGAGGCTCGGTGAGAGGCTCTACGGGCAGAACAGTACGGTGGCGTGGTCTGTGGTATGTGTGCTCGACAGAATCATGTGCTGTGCATACATGATCTTGAGGTGCTAAGAGTGTGAATAGTTGGTTATGACCTTGCTAAACCCTTGGCAATGGTACACTTCGACTAGGACATTTTCCAACTGCTTCGAGGCAACTCTAACCACTATGGCTTTGTATTACTTTCCATGGGAGTTGCTGGGTACAAGGGAAGACGGCAATACGGAGTCGAAGTACTCGTCAGCCCCTTTATTCTCAACTACGGCCAAAGTTAATGAGTATGATCCTACCTTCAGACGAGTAAGCCTATCCAAACTAATTGATTGCCGGCTAGTCTTCGATTGTCTTTGGTTCTTGCTGCTTTGGCGGTGCTGCTACGCCCTACCAATGCTCTCATATGGTTAGCTATCGGGACTCTCATGCTTACGAGACTCACCCTCGACGGGAAGTCGCCCCTTACACGAGAGACTCTTTTTGTTCTATTCAGAGAGAGTCTTCTTTGCGGGTAAGTTGTCATTCACCATATCTGCAATATACCTAAACTGACCTCTAAAGATCATTTGCTCTTGGCTTGTCATTACTAGCCGATCGTCAGTATTATGGGGAGTGGACATTCCCGCCCTTCACTTTCATGCGCTTCAACGTCCTGCATGACCTTGCCGTTTTCTATGGGGAAAACGACTGGCATTACTACCTTTCGCAGGGTATTCCGCTTCTCTGCACTACGATAACCCCGTTCGCACTCAAGGGGCTCTACAAAACGGCTGACCCTGAAACTTCCTCGGTTGAGCCGGTCACTAGTGCTAATGCTCTCAAAGCCCTCACCTTCGTAGTTTCTACCACGATCTCTAGTCTATCCTTCGTCTCACATAAGGAAGTTCGTTTCATCACTCCTCTCTTGCCAATATTGCATATCCTTGCAGCGCCGCATGTCACTTCATTCTTCACCACAGCACTCGAGACCTCAGGGACTAGCTCACCGCGAGCGCTAGGTTGGAAGAAGAAGCCTCTTCTCCTAGCTGGAATATTGGTCAATGCTATCATTGGCGGCTATCTGTCATACTTCCACGCTGCGGCACCCATCAGTGTGGTGACCTTCCTACGCACAGAGTTTGAGAATGTCCATCCGCAGCATTTAAAGATACCTCGACCTGCAATCAGTGCGAGTCAAGACATACCGAACGAGCTCTTTGCACTTTTCCTCACACCATGCCACGCCACGCCGTGGCGTTCTCACCTGGTATACCCTGCCCTTCGAGCCCGAGCTTTGACCTGTGATCCGCCCATCGATACCGTTCCTGGGTCTTCCGAGAGGAAGGAGTACCAAAGCGAAACTGATCGTTTCTACGAAGACCCGGTGAATTTCTTGAAGAGGGAGCTCTGGCCCGGTGGTGCACCTGGTGAGGACATGGCCAGGTACATCGTCGGCTTCGAAGGCATAGAGGGCGCCATAAAGGAGTACTTTGATCCATCTGGTCCTGGGCGAAGGCACAGGATCCAGCTGAAGGAAGTTTGGAGCTCGTGGAATGGACTGTTCACTGATGATGATCGGAAGGCTGGTCGCTTGGTTGTTTGGGCTACAGGGTTCTACGACGACGAGATTGACTATGTGGGAATGCTCTAGTTTCAGTGCGAGAGTGAGGAGGTTAGAGGGGCCGGCACATGAACACATCACCGAAAACGGCTTCAGGTACTAGATTTACACGAGGTTCTATACTACAAGCTCGTCGCCAATCTACAGTGTGGATAAGCCAAACTATCTGTGGTCACTATGGCATATAAATCTGCAAAAGCAATATATACGTTCGGGTGACTCGCAAGCTAGGGAAGAGCCGAATATCCATATCGCCCACCAGGGCTATGATGTAAGAGGTATATATGATACAAAGCTCGGATTGGGTAGCATCCCAGTTCGACATAGGACGCATATAAAGTTGAAACTCTCCAGAAGACATCGTATTGGTTGTATGAACAGGGCGGTATCTATCTCGCCCGCTTGCTTAAATTCACTCCTAGCGTCTAGTGTCTGAAGAGCAACCCCCCCCAAAATAGCCCTTATATCGCCACTTTCTAGGTTGAAGTGCTCATGAAACTGGTGGTATTTATCACGCTATTAACAGTCAACTGTAGTTACAAAGTAGCGGAAGATATCCGGAGTGATTCACATCATCGAAGGGGCGTGTCCTAGAGGTTTCTAGCCCGGATCAAGTTAGCCAGTAATATAATGAAACATGGTGGGTGGCTGATGGAGAAATATGGCGATCGAATGCGCGGATGCTCTCGTAGATCAAGTTCCCCGCGCAAATGACAAGACATGTGGAAATCGTAAGGGTTCAGGGGCGCCAACGCGGGATAGAAGGGATCACCGGCTTTGACTATACATATTCGTTATCAAGAGCCAACATTGCTTCAAATCCAACCACTCTGGGGTTCTATACGATACTAACTGCCTATTCAGACCAGTTTATTGGATTTCAAAGCAGCGCAACCCATGATTCAGTCGTATGCAATACGAAGCGAGGACTGAGTAAGTGAGTAAGTACTTACTTTACATCACGCCAAGCAACTCCCCACTAGTTATATCCGGCTGTGCGGTACGGGTCCTGACGTTCCATCTGCCGGTTTTCTGTGTCCGTGTTGTATGCAGCTGTGTTGGTTACAGCCTGCATGATGCAGCGGAACTCCAATCGCGACCGCAGGCCGTTGGAAAAGAAAGTCCCCGCCCGGGGGTCGAGGAACGCAATCCTTCCTTTTCTTTCGCCCTTTACTTGACACACTGGCCGAGGAGCAGAAAAGGCACGCCACCACGTTGCGGAAAACCCGCGCCAGTGGTACCAGGAGACCAACATCTCCACATGCCAAACCTACCAGGAACCTATCACAGCGGGATAATTCCATGCGACCTGACGCGAAGCAGCTTCTTGGGCTTCGCCGTGATTCGCTGGGCGCATCGACATCCCTGCCCGGCCAACCTCCGCTGCGGGTAGTTTCTTGGTATGCACTTGCGTGCGTACGTACGTACGATGCGGGCCGGCGACGTAGAAGCCAAGTCGGGCCCTATACGGCACGCAGAAGAGCCATACATCCAAACGTACAGCCAAACTAACGCGATTCGGGAAGATATTGCGTTGTGCCATCCTCAAGATGCTCGGCCGTTGATCCAGATGGCTGGGCGGGGTTTCTTTGTCGGGTCGGGGGGCCAACATAGGCTAGGCCGGGAGCTTTCAGGGGGTTGAATGATCCTACGAGGGAAGATGGGAAAAAAGGTTCAGACCCCCCGGAATATAATAACAGTACATTGCGTTGGTATTCTCACCATTATGAGGAACTCTCTCTCTCTCTCTCTCTGATGTTATCGTAAAGCCATAGGTCACGGCCATAACTCCGTCTTGAGCACCACATCGCAACCATTACCTCGGAAGCTTCAGTATCCCAACGAGATGGCACACGTCAGCTTCATCCAGGCCCTCGGGAGTATTGCTGTAGCGGTATGATGTATCTCAGTATTCTTATACGCTTGACCAAAGTACCTAACAGCTTAGGCTCTTGTTGCATGTCTAGGTAGATATGCCTACCTCCTATACTTCCATCCGCTGTCCAAATATCCGGGGCCCAAACTTGCCGCAATCAGCGAGGTAAGCTCCAGGAAACCATATATTTACCAATGATAGTGTCTAATAGCGAAGCTATAGGCATGGTACGCGCTTGCTTGGACTCGTGGCCGGTATCCCTTTGTGATGCAAGAGGTCCACGCGAAATATGGTGGGCATATTCTCTACCAGGGGTGTCTGCAGTATCCTGATCCTAGGTAGCTAATACGGCGCAGGGGACAAGGTCCGCATTGGCCCCAACAAGCTGTCGCTTGTTACTCCCGAAGCTTTTCGTGATATATACGGGTTTCCATCCAAAACGAAGAAGCTGTTCGTCAAGTCTGACTTCTACGACAGTGGAGTAGAGTGCCCTTCCCTCGGCTGGGTGAGTGGATTCGACGAGATCAGGCTGGACCCCTGGCTTCGGCCTGAATGTGACATATTGATGGGCTATGTAGTCCTTACTCCAGTTCTGGCCCTCTGTCTCTACATCTCCATGCGCGGGCTACCTTAATATGCTTCGTGCAAAGTACTAACCACCCAAGGTTGTAGGCTACGGACCCTGTATATCATGCTAGGCTGCGCCGGGTTTTCACGCCTAGTTTCTCCAGGACGTCCCTCCGTGCCTATGAACCAGTAATACACAAATACGTAGACCTTTTCATGAGCAAATTGGGAAAGCTGGGGCATCCATCAGGGGACGGGCTCAATATCGCGGGTGCTATGAACTGGTTGACGTTCGATATCATAGGTAAGAGAACAGAACATCTTAACATTGTGGACGTTACCATACAACCAGCCAGGCGCATTCCCACCCATCCACCCACTAACGGCGTCGTAGGCGAGCTTGCATTCGGCGAGTCTTTCAACGCCGTCGCCGACGGGCGTCCCCACTTCTGGATCTCGACGGTCCTCGAGTCGACGCACTTCCAGCTGCTGTACTCGCTGCGGAAGAAGTTTTCTATCATTCGGCTGATCCTCCCCTTCGTCGTGCCCAAGGACGCGGCCGCCAAGCAGGAGAGGTTCGCGGCGTACACGGACGAGAAGATCAGCCGGCGGATCGCTCAGCAACAGGACGCGGGTCACCGCCAGCGCGACTTCTTCGACGACGCGCTCGAGAGCGGCGAGCTCTCCGAGGCCGAGATCAAGGGCCAGGCCGGCGTCATGATCATCGCCGGGTCCGAGACGGCCGCCACCACGCTCTCGGCCGTCCTGTACTTCCTGCTGAAGAACCCGGAGTGTCGGGCGACCCTGGCGGAGGAGGTCCGCGGCGCCTTCGCCACGGCGTCCGAGATCACCGGAGATGCGGTCGCGAAGCTGCCCTATCTCCGCGGCGTGGTAGAGGAGACGCTACGGATCTTCTCCACGGTGCCCTTTGGCCTGCCGAGGATCTCCCCGGGCGAGGTGGTGGACGGCGAGTATATACCCGAGGGCGTGGAGGTCTCGGCGGCCAACTGGCAGCTGGCACACGACCCGCGGTGTTGGAAAGACCCGTGGTCTTTCGCACCCGAGCGATGGATTGGGGAGGGATTCGGTGACAAAACGAACGTTTACTACCCGTTCGGGTACGGACCTCGGTCTTGCATCGGGGAGGCTCTGGCGTACATGGAGCTACACATCGTGGTTGCAAATATGATATTTGCGTACGACTGGGAATGGGTGAACAAGGAACTCGACTGGTTCAAAGAAGTCAGGTTATATGGTATCTGGGAGAAACCCGCTTTAATCGTGAAGTTCCACCCCCGTGGCGACCTGTAAAACCCAGGTTGCTCAAGGCTTGTACAGTTACAGGATGCTTGCACAAAGAAGATTGTTGGATAGAACAGCTTTCATGTGACTCTTTTGTTACACAATACAGATAGCTGTGGAGACCAATTAGCAATATCCATTGTTGACTCCAAAGATAGGGGTTAAGAATGGGGCAGTTGTTCATGTTCACGAACAATATTCTCGTATATATCGTTTTGGTCAGCGCCCATTATAAGTGCCAGTTACCCGACATAGAAAATCGGGCCGACAGCTACGACAAGTATCTAAACACGTAATCGAAAATAAGCAGTCACAAAGTAAATCAACCATGAACTCCAAGGCCTACGTGTCAGCCAATGAGTTATCCCTCGGGCGGACAGGTCTTCCGACTGATACGATCAGGAACGCTTGTGGTCTTACATACCAGTTAATTCGTGGCCACAGTTTTTCATATAATAACAGAAAGGGATGCCTACTCTGTTGTGGTAGCTTTTCCTGCCCTGTGTGTCGAATGTCTGCGGTGGTAGGGAGTCGGGGACTTGTCCCGGGTGCAACTCTTACTTCCAGGAATCTCTTCTCAAGGGTTGCAAGGCGTTGGAAGCTGGAAGTAGCAAGATCGTTGACATGACAGAGACCATACCTATCGGTAGGTCAAGTGCTATATCCCAGTTCTAGAAGAAATGCAGAAGAAGGCTGCTGAGTGGCTCCAGGAGGATACTGAGGAAGACCACGTATTGTAAGCCCAGTTATAGTTGATATATTAAACAGGATTGGTGTAAATCTCTGCTGAGCTTGACCTTGGCTATTTTGCGGGTAGATGCCTGAATATGTCTGTAGACTTTCCAGTGACGGTAGTAGGTGAATTATTTACACAGAAGGCACTTGCGTACTCATCGACGACAGTTTGAACAAACCGCTCGGCAAGGGAATTAATATGACAGGAACCCCTCAGTTGATTGGTCATATACATCAATGCTCTCTATCATAATAACGAGATACCAGTTGATATATATTATGGAAGATCACCCAGTGATGGTCGCCTGGATGATTCTAAGAAACCAGGGTACCATCGATAATGCCCGAATTACACGAAGCGGAATGGTAACAGCATGTGAAGTCCAAGCAATACCTCTAGCATATAATCAACATGACCACCATGCCTTGTGTCCAATATTTACCCATACGTAGACATCTCTTCTTCGAACACAAGACATGGTTACGTTGATGGCATGTTAGAAATGGCATTCCGGTTGGTGAAAGCATACACTCCATTCAGGGGTAAACGGTACAAAGTAAATCAGCCATGGTTATATACCCAGCAATATATATAATGCTACGAATGAAGGACGTAGCAAACCCCTTTGACAAATGAATCAAACCGCAGCCTTAGGCCTGACATTGCACAGTCCTGCAACTGCCCTTGAAGGCCCTGTTCCCCAACCTGAAGCGGATCACGAACTCAGCACCTTCCTGTGAACACCCTTGATGACATCGTCACACTCGCCAGTCTGACCCTCTGCAACGCCGAGCCCATCAGCCACGACTTGGTCAGTCGAGCCGCCAGATTCCAGCCGCGAGCTTCTGTCATTCCTCTATCCCCCGTCTGTTAGGCCGCACACCAATTCCTAATTCCTCTCCTCCCGCAACTAACTCCTCTCCTCCCGCAACTAACTCCTCTGGTTGAACTCCTAACCACCTCTCCCCCAACCCGCTCCTCTGACCGGGCTCCCACTCTCCTCCTTCTCGCACTCGCCCTGGTTTCCAACAGCATGCTAAAAGGTACACTTCAGCTACTATACGTACACGTATGATACAGCATCACAAAGGCCATTCTTGTTTACACACGCACGTACGTACATGCTACAAGTACCACCCAACCCATCGTAACTTTTTCTACTAGTCCTTCATAGCAAGGCTGCTGCTTGACGATACCTCTCTTTGTTGTGTACCCCAGTACCTTCTGATTGTATCGAAACGTTTACCTCTGTTACTCGATCTCAGCGCCTTGAAGCAGCTGTTTCCACTTACTCTGACTCTGCTCACGCCTCCCTGAATCAACACCACGCATCAACTGTTCCCATCACTGTTTCCATCATTGTTTCCATCACCGTTTCCATCACTGTTGTTGTTGCAAGGGAGTCGTCTACACTCGGCCTAGGCCTACTTGAATCAACATTGACCACACCTCAACGATTTCCATCAGTGTTGTCCTTGTCTTGTAAGGCAGTCAGTCATCCACACCGAACCATACTTCCTTGCCGTTCCAAAGTTCCAACGCGTGGCATTCGGAGATCATCATGAGTACCCAGGCCCCCATCACCAGACTCAACAATGACATCTTGATCTACCTGAGTAGATTCCTCACCCCCAGGGGCACCGTAGCTCTCGCGTCGACCTGCCAGCAGTTCTTCCCGGCCCTGATGCGGCAAGCATACCTCAACGACATCGAGGGCGGCCGCTGCGACGCTCTCTGGTGGGCGTGCGAGTTCGAAATGCTGCCCACCGTCCAGCGATGCCTGGAGCTCGGAGCCCCTACGAACCAGTACCTGCGCCGTACCGATCCTCGGGCCGGCTACGAGGACTGGAGAAACTGGCCCCGGTACCAGCCGCAGATCGGCCAGACTCCTCTAAGTATCGCAATCAGTTCGATGAACCCCGAGATTGTGCGTGCCTTGCTGGAGAACGGCGCCGACAGCAACATGGCCTACAGGGAGTTCGGGGTCGAGATCAGCATGCCCCTCGAGCTACTCATGCTAGAATACAAGCCTGAACACTCCCCGTCGGTCTATCTCGACATTATGGGAGCTCTGCTCGACTACGGCGCCAATCCCAACCTCGTGGTCGACCCCAACTTCCCTGCCGCACTGCAATTCTCGCTCGTGAGACACAGAACGGGCCCCATCATCCCCGTAGAAGCAACCCGCATGCTACTGGAGCATGGCGCAGTAGCTGTCCGCCACAATATTCAGCACCCGAGCGCTTACCTGTGGCTGATGCACATGTTCCTCTGGGTCAACAGAGTCGGCCCCCCCAACGGCACGGTCGTAGAGAAGATCGACCTGATCCTGCAGTACCACGCCGGCGCGCTGCATCCTCGCGCTTGGGAAATCCCCCTCTACATCATCCTATCCAACCCCAGACAGGACACGAGACAGCTGCTCGAGATCGCGCTCCGCCACGGCTGCGACCCCAACGCGCTGTGCGACAACATCTGGCGCGCGCACTACGACAGCCCCCTCAAGGTGATGATCAACGTCGCGCTGCACACGAGGGACGCGGCCTGCTTCTACCGGAACACCGCCCACGCGCTGGCCATGGTAGAGATGCTCCTGAAAGCCGGCGCGGACCCCGACCTGCGCGACCAGCCCCGACCCAGAATCGTCCGCGACGGCGAGTGGGCCGGGCAGTGCACCGCCCTCGTCTTCCTCGCCTGGCACGTCAAGACCGCGCGACACGATCGCGACTTGTGCGGCGCCATCATGCTTCTGCTGCTGCAGCACGGCGCCTCGCCGGACATCCCGCTGGCCGCGAGCGGGCTGACGGCTCTCCACCTCGCGTGCGGCCCCAGCGGCCCCAACAGACAGCACGCCGAGTGGCTGCTGGCGCACGGCGCCGACGTGAACGCGAGGGACGCCGATGGGAAGACCGCACTGCAGCTCCTGTGCGACGACGACGGCTGGCCTACGCCGGCAGCGGTGGGCGTTATCGACCTGCTGGTTCGACATGGCGCCGTCACGGACGGGAGGGACTTCGGCTCTTTGGCGGCAGGAAGCTCGGGTGGAGAGGCCGGCGAGGGAGGGAAGAGAGAGAAGATCATGCGCTCGTACGCAAAGACTTCGGACTACTGTCGATGGAAGACCCGTTCGGTGCTGTTGCGGGTTAAGGGGGTGGTTAGGGAAATTCGAGAGGAACACTGAGGTGTTTTTGAATGCTGTGTTTTCCAACACGGTACCTACTGATTCGGCCCAGTTGCAAGGGATATTGCATCGGAACCTCGCGATGGTCGTCACGTCGGCGGTTTCTATACAACCTGTTTTTGTCGGATATATGCTACGCCCCCCTCGCATCAACTCTTACCTCGCCTAGATCGACCGTGTCCAACCAGGTCCAACCACCATGCGACCATTGGACCCGACCCGAGATCCGACTGGCAACTACACGGGCGAGATTCAGAATGCAGGGAGGGGACTTGCTGGGATTTGTTATGTTAGCTACTTGAGTGTCGGTTTTGTCTAAGTCGTTCGGTATTCATCAGGGGCTGAGGGGGTCGGTTTGTTAAGGAGTTGGGTTGTTTAAATTTTCTGTCTATAACAAGTCATATTTTGACTCTTGATAGAAGGCAGCTGCAAATAATTACGAGCTTCAATGAATTACCTCTCCAGTGGCAATTCTCGTGAAATAAGAAAAAGAAGAAGGACGGTACTAAGTAGCGAGAGAAAATTCGAACGACCTTTTACAACCAAGTATATCCAATTATTATGTGTTCGATGGGAAACTATGGTACGTATTGGTCTGTACCTCTCCTTGATACAATGCAGACCTACCGTAAGGAGCCACGAGGTAAAATATATATTACCAAACGACCAATGAGTCAGCGCAGTACTACTACCACTAAGGGCACGACGACAATAACAAACAACGGTCACTATCTATCACCAAGCAAACGCGTAAGCCCGAGCCGGTATCAAACCAATCAGTACGTCTCGCCCAACATCTCATTGAGATGCATGGCACGGGGCGGGTATCTCCTTATGCGCTGGAGGAACTTTATCCTATCATCCTTGCACATGATCTCATCCTCGCCCCCATCCTCGCCCCCGTTCTCCCCAGCGACATCGAGGCCCTCCTCCCCATCCTCACCGGTATCGTCACCAGGTTGGAACCGCACCTCCTGGAAGACGACACCCTCATCTTCCCCCGCCTCGCCGACCATGCTGCGATTCTCGCGCACGGGGAGGTAGTCGCTCCACGTAACAGTGCGCCACGGTGTGGTACGTATATGCGCAGGCATAGGCATAAGCTGCGAGTCGGCGAGGGCATTCTCCTCGTCAGCGCCAGCGCCAGCGCCAGCGTCTACGTCTGCGTCGGCGGCGTCGCGGAAGGCCGGAAGGGCCATGGCGTTCACGTCGCGGGGATCGAGGGGCATCCCGTTGACGTAGACGAGGCGCCCGGCGTAATGCTCGTCGACGACGGCGGGCCAGCTGGCCGTGGCGTGCTCGGCCTGAAAACGATAGGTGGGGCCGGAACCAGCTTTGAACAGGCGCCGCTGCTCCCGCACGGTCTTCTCAGGACCGATGTCCTCGAGGGCCGGGCGGACGCAGCGGCCGGCACCGGCGCCGGCGCGGCGGCAGGCCGAGCACCGCGGCTCGGTCTCGGTGCCGGAGAACTCGAGCGTGCAGCGCAGGCCGTGGGCCAGGCAGCGGAGGCACGTGCGGGCTTTCTTCGAGAGGAAGCGGCCCGTCGTCGCGTCCTTGGCCCGGTCACTTTCCCAGTCCTCTGTCCACAGCGCCGAGGGAGAAGAAGAAGAAGAAGAAGGAGGAGGAGGAGGTGAGTGGTTCTCGGGCTCCTTGCTCCCTTGTTGGGCTAGGCTGGCAGACGTTGTTGCTGGATGATGATGCCCCGAGGCCCTGCTGCCCAGGGGCTGTTGTGGTGTTGGAGCACCCACCATGTTGGCGTTTCGTTCGTTCGTGTACCTGCACTTGCACTTGCTGGATTTTATAGGGGGCTGGTCTCAAGTTCGTTTAGTCTTACCTTGATTCGACCGCTCACTTGGGCTTAGATATCGTGATTCCTAAACCGAGAATCCAACCGTATATTCTCGGGTCTGCCCTAGCCTAAGCATCCAGGTGTTTGCCTCCTTTATATGGGTGGCAGCTTGAAAGGATATCTGATAACAAAGCAGGTGATGTCGCGACATTGTGTTTCTAGAAATGTACCCCTTTTCCCATAAAAACACACACAATAGCAACAAAGACTCAAGGGAATCGGGCGAGGGAAAGATGTAGAAGATTACAACGACCGACATCCTGCTATTTCAAGCTGGTTGGAGAGGCGTCCTTCATGCTTCTACTCTCCTCTTTGATGGCAAAGCTCAAGGTAAAGCCGCTGCACATAGTTTAAATCGTGCTATGCACCAGCTTTTGTTTTGATTGTACCATTGTTGTTGATTCATGGAAGTACGAGAGCCAGTCTGTCAGATGTGTCAGAATGGAGCCTGTGATTGATCTAGAGGGAGGTTTTGACCTTGAGCCAACCACAAAGGGTAGCGATGAGGTTGTACATTCATGTATAGTTAATCATCACTTTAAACCTCGATGATGACTTCTGAGTTGCTTAATAGGCTTGACCAAGTCATTGGGTTATATCTACTGTTTAGCAGTATGGCTCACCCGAACGGCTCAACTTAGTAAGATCTAGACATCGCGGACGAAGCCCGCGACGAAGAAGCCCATGACGCCGCGCCCACCACCCTGGTAGGCGCGAATACACGCATCAGCCACGACTTCTTCATCGTCACCCTTACCTTCATCCTCACCACCATCACCATCACCGCGCTTATCATCATCCCCAGAGGTAGCATCACTAGGAAGCACAAGCCCCCGCACCGGCCACTCCCGCATCCCGCGTACCTGCTCCGCGCGCCGGAGGATGCGCCAGCCCCGGCGCCGGGCGACGTCGGACCGCAGCGCGGCCCGGACCACCTGCTCGTTCTCGGCCGCGTGCACCGAGCACGTCGAGTACGTCACCTTGCGCGCCGCCGGGAACGCGAGCGCGTGCAGCAGCAGGCTGAGCTGGAACGCTGACAACGCCTCCAGGCGCGCCTGCAGCTCCTTCGCCGTCGCCACTACGATCTCCTCCCCGTCGTCGTCGACGAAGACCTCCTCCTCGCGTGATTTCTCAGCTGCGGCGGCGTCGTCGTCGCCTGGGTGCTTGCGCTTGCGGCTGTTGCGATCTCCACCCTTCTTGGGTTCCGCCTTTTTCCCGGACGCGTATTTCGGGAGGTGAAGGGCCGGCATGGTGTCTCGGCCGACAATGCCGCTGCCCGAACAGCTGGGGTCGAGGAGGAGGGCCCCGACGTTCTTGAAGAGGTCGGCATCCGGGTCGACCTTCAGGAAGTCCTGGCCGAGGCTGATGCGGACGACGTCTTTAGCCCCGGCCACCTTGACCATCTTCTCCAGGGTGCGGGCGCGGTCCTTGTCCTTCTCGAATGCAAATATTTTCTGTTGTTGTTGCTGCTGCTGTTGCTTCAGGTCGCCCGCGCCCTCGAACTCGCCCTCGCGCACCGCCGCGACGATGCGGGACTGCACGAGCGCGGCGAGGTGGGTGGTCTTGTTCCCCGGCGCCGCGCACGAGTCGATCACGTCGCCGTCCTGGGGCAGGGGGTCCAGCAGGTAGGCGGGGAAGCACGACGCCTTGTCCTGGAGGATGATGGCGCCCGAGCTGTACGCCTTAGTCTTGGTGATCTCGAAGGCGGGCGATATAGCCAGGAGGTTCGGTATGTGTTCGTCCACATAGAATAATGGCTTCCCTGGAGAGGCGGAGGCAGCGTCGTTGTTCGTGTTCGTGACCTCCCCGATGCTATACACCCTCGTGAAATCCTTGAAGGTGCTGTCGAGCTGGTCCTCGAGCGTCGACTTTAGCGTGTTGACGCGCACCCATCGCGGATGATGGGCTGCCTCGCCGAGGTACTCCGCCGTTACCTGCTGGCGCAATGCCTCCACCGTCGCGGCCTTCCTCCGTATCCGCGCCCGCGTGAACTCGGCGGTCAGGCGCGCCTTGTGGCGCTCGATCGAGGCCCGCAGGCCGTGTTTGGCGGGAAGCACAATGCCGCGCTTCGCGAGCAGGAAGTCATGCACTAGCAGGAGCGATAGCAACGGGGGCAGCTTCGAGGCAAGGAGAAGAAGTCAACATTTATTTTTCGTCGCACACCAGTAGGTATAGCGTAGTGATAGGCATAACTTTAAATTGATATTCTCCTATACGGCATTTCCAGGGTCAGCCTTACCTTCCGCTCATAGTGCAGCAGCTCCGAGGCCTCGATGACTTCGGTGAGGATGGAGCTCCACTTGCAGGTCTCCAGAGCCAGGGCATAGACCTGCTGGGGGCTGGCCTTCGGGGGCAGAGCCTTGTTGCCGAAGATCCGGGTCTTCAGGTTGCCACCGGAGGCTGACAAGATCTCGGCAGTCTTGTGATACAGAGACATGGTTGGCGATCCTGCGGCGGGTGCATGTTCAATGGCATCTCAATCGCGACGGCCCGGGAGCTGTCGATGTGGATGTCGGGAAGAATCTTATCAGCATCCGTATCAGTTGGGCCTAAAACTGCAACTGTATTTGGCCCGTCGACGATAAAGCTTCCTTATCTTCCTTATCGATTGTACGCTTGGTGGGTAGGTTGGTACATATGTACATACATACATAAATACACACCTACATACCTACATACAAGTTGGATTGGAACCATTTGGGCCAGGTTATCACTGTTGCGCCAGGATGCAACGATATACGGTAGAATGGCAATAGCAATTGCATTAGTTCTACGCTTACTATCATGTTAGAAGCCGCGACAGGTAACACCCGAAATTGCGTCCAGGCCCGAATGATCGACCACTCGTTGCAGGTGCCTATCGCCGGGACGGGGTTCGGGACGATCATCGCATCCACGATGGATACAACGGGGTGGAGGCCCGGAATCGTTACCAAGCCGAATCCCGCCCCCAATCCCCTCAATCCCGGCGGTGTCATTTACGTCAATCGTGATCATAAATGCCCCTCGGTAAGATCGGCGCCTACGAAGCCGATAGTTTTGGTCATCAGGGACACAAATCTCCACCATCAACCGTAAAGAAATGCTTAGAAGAAGTTCAGATGACTCAAATGGGTCTGCATTGATATACATACCTAGGTACATACCACTTATAAGACCTTCGTGCTTCCTAGATACCTAGGTAGTATACATAGTATATCTATCTATCTCCGCATACTATGTATGTAACTTGGGTATGAGTGAGCCGAGGCCTGAATGTTTTCTGTAATTACTTTTTCTTCTTTTTCTTTCTTCTCCGTTTCGAGAAGTCGTTGGCGTGCTTGGCGTGCTTGGCGTGGCTGCGCGGGTAGCCAAGCGCAGGGATGTCGCCCTCGGAAAGATTCCAGGCCTACGTCTCTACCGTACCGAGGCGCCGAGCCGTCGTTATGTATACATGATACCTTAGTATGGCGGTTCCTAGTATGGCATGCAGCATGCACCCTACCGCTCAACTCGTACTAGGCCGTAGATCAAGCTGAGGAAAAGCGCCAAGCCTTCAATAAAAAATACGTATAAGTCTGAGGCGTCTTTTCCAGACCTCGGCTCATCAGACTTACTAGTGCTAGCTTCACGCCCCTCATCAAGTAATTTTTCCTTTTTCTCTCTTCCAAAGCGAGCGCTGCGGGTAAGAGGGCCCCAGCTGTGAGATAACTATGTGGAAATAGGACCGAACTGTTGGTTAGTGCCCACCAATTCCTGTCGTGATCGCATGATGTGGTCGTAGGTGATGCCATCCAGCGTTTGATCATGGCTGTACTGTCAGGAACTCATACACACTCACACCCATTCATACGCACTCATACGCACTCATATGCGATACCTACGCGCTTCTTGACACTGTTTCAAAAAAGTTACCCGCCTGCTGGTATGCGCTAAGTATAGCCTCTTACTAATGAAAAGGCTTAGTATTCATTAGCATATTAGCATATTAGTTCATGGTGTCGGTGAATATTTCGTAAGTAACATATAGTGTACCTATGTGTAGCATCACAGGGGCAGCCAGAGCCAGCCGCAAAGCTTAGTCCGGCGGGATGGGTGCGTTATCGGGAACGATGCGGCTGTTATGCTGTGTACCCAAGGCAAAGATCAGCGGGATCTCGGGAACGACATATCGAAAGTGCAGTGCCGCATGCGTATACTACATAGTATGTAAGAGGCAACGTCATAAGACCCGTGGCGATGGCAATGGGTCAATGAATGAATGGGTCGAGGGCGGATTTAGACGGTGTTAATCCTTTGTCCATGAGCGAGTCTATAAGAAAGGTTGGTTCTGGCTCCGGGCGGATGTGAGACGGGCTGGGTCCTTCCGCTGAGCTTGCATAAAAAAACAATGGTACCAGCCAACTAGTAAGAGAAAAGTCCGACCTTTGATTTCAAATAGAGTATACTACTATAGTATACTACTATAGTATACTACTGTAATATGTATACCCGCTCGTAGCCCGAGGCCCACCCAAAAGACGCTGGCTTATGTGGTATCCCCCGTTGTTCGGGGAATCGAACTGCATCGGGCCCCGATCAAGCTCGGCTGGTGGATGCGTCTAGTGTGTGTGTGATTAAACGTTTGATGTCGATATATAACCATGGCCCCCCCCGCTTGAGATAAGGTTCCAGCTGAGAAAGAGAGTCGTATGTTAGCATAGGTCGTTGATCTGTCTTATTCGAGCTTTTTTCTTTCTCAGTAGCTAACCTCCCCCCTATCTGGGCATTGCCCCCCACCCCACCCCCTATATACGCGCACGCGAACTATACCGAAAAGATGTCCTCACCACCAATATCCTCCGCGTCGTCGGCGACGGTGACGGAAGCCGGGCGGCCAGGCGACCTAGAATCGAACAAGCCGAGACAGGGGATGTCGTATTTCCAGCGCCAGTTCGACCAGGCCGGCGTCACCGAGGCCGTGTTGGCGTGGAAGTACAGCGGCGCGGGCACCGAGGAGAACCCCTACGTCGTCGACTTCCTCCCCGACGACCCGAAGAACCCGATGGCCTTCTCCCAGCGCAAGAAGTGGTCCATCACCGTCCTCCAGGCCTTCGCCGTCCTCGCCGTGGCCTTCGTCTCGACCGCCTACTCGGGCGGCATCAGCGAGGTCCTCCGCGAGTTTGGCGTCGTCCAGGAGATCGGCATCCTGGGCATCTCGCTCTTCGTCGTCGGCTTCGCCTTGGGTCCCCTGATCTGGGCGCCCCTGTCCGAGATGTACGGCCGCCAGATCCTCTTCTTCATCACGTACATGGCCCTCACGGCTTTCAACGGCGGCGCCGCCGGCGCCCCGAACATCCAGAGCCTCATCGTCCTCCGCTTCTTCGCCGGCACGTTCGGCTCCTCTCCCCTGACGAACTCGGGAGGCGTGTACGTAACTCCCTAACCAATTTTCTCCTTTGTGAAGAGAACAAAAGAAGAAAATGGCATACTAACTTATTTTCGCCATGACTATAGGATCGCCGACATGTTCAGCGCCTCAGAACGAGGCCTGGCAACTGCGATTTTCGCGACGGCGCCCTTCCTAGGCCCGTCGATCGGGCCCATCGCCGGCGGCTTCCTGGGCCAAGCGGGAGGCTGGCGCTGGGTCGAGGGCCTGATGGCGGCGTTCACCGGCCTTCTGTGGATCATCTGCTCGCTGCTCGTGCCGGAGACGTACGCGCCGATCCTGCTGCGGCGCCGGGCCGAGAAGCTGACCCAGATGACGGGCAAGGTGTACCTGTCCAAGGTGGACGCGGGGCGGCCGAAGAAGACGGTGGCGCAGGAGTTCCGCGTGGCGCTCTCGCGCCCCTGGGTGCTGCTGTTCCGCGAGCCCATCGTCTTCCTCACCGCCGTCTACATGGCCATCCTGTACGGCACCCTGTACATGTGCTTCGCCGCCTTCCCCATCGTCTTCCAGAAGCAGCGCGGCTGGTCCCCCGGCATCGGCGGCCTGGCCTTCCTCGGCATCGCCGTCGGCATGATGGGCGCCGTCGGCTACAGCGCCTACGACAACACGCGGTACGGGAAGGTCTCCGCGGCCAACGGGGGCCACGCGCCTCCGGAGGCGAGACTGCCGCCCGCTTTGATCGGCTCGGTCCTGCTTCCCGTCGGCCTGTTCTGGTTCGCCTGGACGAACGGCACCAACATCCATTGGATCGTGCCGATCATCGGCACTGCCTTCTTCGCCGCGGGCTTGGTGCTTGTGTTCCTCAGTCTCATGAACTACCTGATCGATTCCTGTGAGTTTTCCTACCAATCGCCCTTATCTCCCACCTGCGTTCCTGCGGCTAATCAAGAGAAACAGATGTGCTCTACGCGGCTTCCGTCCTGGCAGCCAACTCGGTCCTGCGATCGCTGTTCGGCGCGGCGTTCCCGCTCTTCACGACGCAGATGTACACGCGCCTCGGCATACACTGGGCGAGCTCGATCCCCGCCTTCCTGGCGATCGCGTGCCTGCCTTTCCCGTTCCTCTTCTACCACTACGGCAAGCAGATCAGGCTCCGGTGCAAGTTTGCTTCCGAGGCCGCCGCCGTCCTGGACAAGATGCGGTCCGAGGCCGTGGCTCAGCCCGCTGGCGCCGGCGCCGCCACCGAGGCGGCTCAGAGAGAGAAAGACGTCAATGACGATGGCGACGACGAGAAGAACGATGATAACGAGAGTATAGGGCAGGGAAGCGTATTCCGCACGAGGAACCAATAGGCGGTCTTGCTCTATGAGCGGACGTAATGATGATATCTCGGATTATATGACGGATATATGACGGACGGTTAGCAGCATTATAGACGGTTAGAATAGCATTGGGGTGGGCGTTTCGGTTGGATTTACTTAGATACCACATCTAGACCTCATCATTGAGATAGCGGCAACATCACTGCTTCAACTATTAAATACTATTACATTATTAACGGAATTTGTCCTATATCCTGTATTCCTACTGAAATAAACCGTCTTCATAGTGACAACAGTAAACGATCCGAAAGGCAACTGGCAGATCGAGATGCCGCTAATAAGAAGCCGGAATCAAGAATGTTACGCGAACCTTGTCCATTGGATAAGCTTGCTTAGCCTTTAAAATGTCATCATGCAGTGATCAAACAGGCGAAGACGCGCCAAGCTTTCAGGGGTAACGCCCCGCGATTCGTAGCTCTGATAGATAAAATTTCCAATGTCGACAAATCATCACCATTTTTTTGTTAGATACAACAACACTGTGAGCATATATTACCATGGTTCATCTCCATTTACCTCTCGGTTGGCTTCTCGCCCTGACGGCTCTCGCTTCGGGTTGGGAACATGTAACCGGGGGCGAACTGGCGTCTTCGCTCGAGAAGCACGATGTGCTCGTAGCTGCCCGTGAGTTCGAGGAGCGGGTAGACCAGACCACATATTCATTTTGCGCTTGATCGCTAACAAGTTGCCGTCGCTTCTTTTTCTAGTCATTTTTGTAAGCCGCACCAGCGCCCTTATTATCAGGTCTATTTGATGTTGGGCTAGACCTGCCTAAGGAGAAGAAGAGACTGACAGGTCCTGGCATATCACCTGATGACTACCACAGGCCTCAGAGTAAGTATGTCGCGTGTTTCTATTTCGTTTTTCATTATATCGTCGCTTGAACTAAAGACCGAGATGCGCAAATAGTAAGACAACCCAGAGTCTGGAAGCAGAATGGGCGCTCGCCCGCTCAGAGGCCGGAGTCGAGTTCATCAGCATCGACTGCGAGGCTGATTTGTCTCTATGCAATTCCTATGGGACATCTTCGCCTTCTTCTGTATTGAAACTCTTCGTCAAAGGCGAGGTTGCATCGGCATACAAGGGGCCTCGGAGAGCTTCAGGGTTTGGTGTCACCCCAAACATCGTGCTGAGATACGCCCGCTTACATACGTACCTGCCATACTAATGACTCACAGGATCTCGGCTTGGATTCGTCGAGCACAGCGCCCAGTCGTCTCGGAGGTCACTGCAGACTCGCTAGGGGCCTTCAAGGAGTCTGACGAGACGGTCTTCATCGCATATCTCGACACAGATGATGAGAGTTCGAGAAGCGCTTTCCTCAACATCGCAGCGAAGTACCGCGACGAGTTCACCTTCGGCTTGGTGACGGACGCAGCAGCTATCGCAGCCGAGAAATTGTCAGCGCCAGCCGTCAAATGCATCAAGCCCCTCGATGGCGACACCCACGATCTCCAGGGTCTCACAGATGTTGATTCGCTCGAGAAGTTCGTCAAGGAAGCATCCAGGCCTATAATAGGAGAGCTGCTTCCGCACACTCACCAGAGATTCCTAGATGTAAGCTAACTCACCGAAGCCCTCTGCTCTAGCATGTGCCGAAGTTATGCTAAGCACATCTCCCCCTAGCGTGGCTGGCCTATGGTCTACGTGTTTGCGGCGACGGAGCAGGAACGGTCTGACCTTCGCAAAACACTCATGAAGACTGCCCGTGGCTACTACGATACCTTGACGATGGTCACTGTCGACCCTCTTGAGTTCCCTGACCTACCAGCAAAGCTCGGCCTAGAACCCGATGTCTTCCCCTCCGGTGCTGTGCATCAGATCTTCAAAGACAGGATATATCCGTATCCCAAAAACCGTGGATTGACGCCCAGTGAACTTCAGGGCTGGGGCTTAGATGTGTAAGTAATCGCCATATAATCCGGAACTCGTGTGAGTTGGAACGTATAACTTCCAGCTATCATGACCTCAATTTACTTTCTTGAGATACCTGGTGAACGCTAACATCAGTTCTTTAGGTGGCAGGGACGTGTGAAACCTTGGACTCCCCCTGGTGTCACGACTTCTTATGACGACCTCGGAGGACGCCTCAAGGCAACACGTAGCGTCTCTATGAAGAAGATACCAGGTGTCAACATCGGAATCGGTGGCCGGGACGAGCTCTAGAGAGCAATGTATCTAATGATTGGTGATTAATCCAGGACTCCATGAAGGTGGATACTATATACTTCTTGTAGAACATAAAGCGTTGTACACTTGACTTCATTTAACTTTAACAACCCTTGTTCAAGGGGCGTCGCCATGTCAGACTAGTGATGCAACATGTATTTGTAGTTCCCTACAGACTCGCTCACTCGAGAGTGGATGCTAGCTAATATGATCATTGATGCAATTCATTTCCACCGTAGTACTTATGAATACAATACCCTGAGCACGCCTCCGATGTCTTCCGTCCCCTACGCCATTTTTGCTTATGTTCATCCAAACCTCCTGCCAATGTTCTTCTTAACGCTCTTCAAGGTATCATCCAAACGACTCCGATACCCCCCCACCCCAATGCTTCCGAGTAAGCCCAGTCATTAACCAACCCATAACCGGCCAATTCAAGTCTGATAGTTTACTCAGTCCTAGTGGGAAGTTTCTCAAACCACAGGGTCTGGGGGATTCCACGGATCTTCGAAAGGTACATCCGCTCCGTTCCTTATGAAAAGGTGATAGAGGTCCTTCTTCCCCAACTCCCACGCAAGGAGAGCCGGACAGCCACGGTCGACATTTGCTCCCTTGTCGATCAGCTTCTGAGCCAACTTCCAAGCTGTAGGGGTAGCGGCATTGCAGACGTTGTGGAGCACCGTCTTGCCGTCCTCCACCCAGTCCAAAGGGAATGTAACTCCGGCATCTAGCAGTACATCTGCCATGCCGGAATCTGCGTACTTGGTGCAAGCCCAGAGAAACTGTCGGTGCTGGAGCAAAATGTTCGCCCCTTGGGTTTTTGCCAGGATGAATTGGAGGGCCTGCTGAAGGTCCTGGACCGTGGACTCCACATTGTTTTTGCGGCGCCAAGCACGATGGAGCCCGAGGATGTCGAGGTGATATGCAAACCAGTCATCGTAGTACTTCTGTACACGATAAAACTTGGGGAGAACGTATGACATTGCTTGGGCCTCCGCGAGGAGGTCGTAGAACAGCGGAATACCATGACCGCCGCCCAAGCGTCGACATTCGTCGAAATTCCTCTCGTTGAAGGCCTTCCGTATGTAATCTATGGGAAATGCCGGACCCATATCCTGCGAAAATGTCGCTCCGCTGTGGAGTAGTTCCTGAAGTTGATGATACTGTCCCCGAAACCAGCCCTCACTATCCTTGAGCTGTGGGCCTCCTGTATCACCTATCAATGTTTCTCGCAATGCCGTGTTCGAATGCTGGTCTTTCTGGTTCACATCTGCCCCGCGTCGTATAAGCCATAACATGGCAGCATGAGGCAGTTCGCCTTTCTCGAAATAGACCGATACGTTCGTGGTGTAGTTGGTGATGTTGTGAGTTGCCGCAGCAACCAATGGGAGATGTCCCCGACCATCCAGCTCGCCGATTCTGGCTCCAGAGTTGGCGAGGAGGGTCATAAGCTGTATGTGTCGGTTGGCCGAAGCAGTGACCAGAGGAGAAGAAGCACCAGGTGTCGCGAGAGGATGCACATCAGCACCAACTCCAATCAGGTATGTTGCCAACTTCGTGCTCGTGTGAAAGCAGTCCGCCAATGTCAGCAATGGTCTCTGATGGGTGAATTTATCCTCGTACCATAATCTGACCGCCGGGTACAAGCCACAACAAAACTCCAACGGGCGAAGGCAGACAGGTTTGTCGTTAGTCAGTATCACAGGTGAGCTCACCAGCTGAATGGGCTTGTTCACCTCCGCGCCGGACTCGACGAGCTTCACCACTTCCTTATACCAGAGGTGATAGCAGGCTATGTGAAGGACTGTGCAACCACGGCCTAGGTCCAAATTGACGTTGGCGCCATTCTCGAGAAGCCAGTCCACCATGGCGCCCGAGTCCTCTCTCATGTGAGCGTAGGCAAGTGGACTGAGACCACGAGCATCCTGCTCATTGATGTCGAGTCGATGCGGGCCATGCACCAGGATCTGGGCAACCTCAATCAACCCATATGCTGCAGCGTAGTGTAATGCGTTAGTTTGTCGGTTGGTACGGTTGCAACGGGTGCTGGCACCCTGCTCAAGGAGATAAATGGCGACATCTGAATGTCCATTGCTGATCGCTGTGTGAAGCGGTGTCCATTGTGCTGGTTGCCCATCGTTTCTCTGATCCAGGACGGGGTTTTTGGAACATGGTTGTCCACAGTTAGCGCTGGCTCGGGCGTCGATATTCGCGCCATGCTGGATGAGTAACTTGACAGTCGACAGCTGCCCATTTTTTGCTGCGCTATGCAGGACAGAGAAGATGCAGTCACCCCTTGGGCAGAGGTACAAGCCTACCTGCTGGCCTACCTGCTGGCCTGCCTGCGGGCCTACAAGCTGGCTTACCTGCGGATATCTCCGCCCGGTATCGTCCATGCCCTCACCTAGGTGGAAGAAGACTTCATGCAGAAAGTTGCGGTCCTTAGAGTACGTACCCCTGAGCCAAGCTGTGACCGTATCTTGCTGTATGCATCGGTCAACGTTCATCCGAAAGCGTTGGTTCGGATTGGCGCCTGCAGCTAGAAGTCCTTTCACAACCTTGTATTCGCCGGCCTCGCAGGCCCAGAAGATGATGTATGGGAACACACCCATACCACATTGCTAGAGCATACCATCTAGAGCTGCGTATGTATCGCGACAGGTAACGGCGAAGGCATGAATGTCGTGTAGCTCGGTAAGCAGTTCCGCAACCATGACAAACAGCTCTATTGGAAGTTCGGAAATTCCAGGCATGGTGAAAGGTGTGCGGGTTTTGTAGCTTCCGAAGTTGGTTGGCTGCTAGTCTTGCTCTGACGAAGGAATCGGAAAGAAACCTAGCCTTCCACTGCGCGTCCGAATGCCCGGTGCTCGGTAGAGAACGAGGATGATGACACGAGACAGGCAATTGGGGTACGCAGAAATATATGTATTCTGAAGCCTATTCAAGGACTATTTATAAGTACGCGGATGAAGGAATGTTGTTTTCAATATTCCACATAAAGTGCAGATTGATAGACGGCGTGGTATGATATTGTGGGAGTGGAAGTTTGTTGGGGGAGCGGTCGAAGATAGCTACACGCAAGATATAAATAAATAGTGCCTTTAGAGTTTTAGATACATAGGCATATTCTGAGAAGGAAATTGTATGCCTTAAGGAAGGAGCATCTTCTTTCTGGTTGGGTCACCAGTTACCGAGTGAAGAATTACATCATTCATCCGGTTGGATGTAACACCCCCTTTCTACCCCCCTATATCTGTATGAGGGAACAATGTACGTATACTTTGACCCAAGCTTCTCGGCAGCAAATCAGAAACGAACATGCCCCGGTGATACATACCTACTAGATTGGGTACCTGCTGGAGCGCCTTCTTCAGTATTTCGTCTTAGGATGTAAGGAGCATTCCATAGGAATCAAACCTTTCCTCCGGGGAATCTCCGCATAATACACCATACGGCGTCGACCGAGCTAGGACCATGTCGACCTCCGCGCCGTGTATTCTTTCAGATATCTGATGCAGCTTGCAGTGAATGATATACCGTTATTTTAATGACTTAAAGGATTACCTGCTGCTAAATGCCTGGTACCATTTGTTACTACATCGCCGTTACCTAGCCGTAGGTAGGATCGATATCGTCACCTAACTATCTATTATTGCATCAACTATTACCGTGAACCTGAGCCCCAGCCGTTGCTGTCATAGTTTAGCTGTTTCTGCAATGACCTATCTGGTGTCATTCCTACTTGGCTGCCGTTCGTGTTGCTAAAAGCAGCTGTTCTGTCAAGTAGGTTCGAACAGCTTCAAACAGTATATGTAGTTACCTAGCTAGCGCCATGACTTGTGAGACTGGTAGCTGGTCAATATTGGCATATGGAGATGGTGTACATATGGTGTATGTGTATCGGCAGGCCTAGAGGTGCTAACACTGCAAACTCGGAGCTGATACCTACTGACCTAGAGAGATCACTGATGTCCAGGGCTTCGGTTCTTGGTGATACTTCCCTCACAGATAATGAAATGTATACAGCATTTAGTTTGTCAGAGAGGCTAAGAGTCTGATACTGAGCTAGCTAAAGAGAGAGGATGCCGAAAATCTCAGCAGCACGATTGATACTAGTGATCACACTCGGGGGTTGTATTATCATACGTATAGACCCCCCACGACAAGCCTAGCCCACAATAGAAAGTGAGTGAATTATATATCTGAGACTGTATGCAGTCTTTAGCGTTATTGCTGAGAGTATTGAACTTGGTAAGGTGTGAACTCGGAGTGTTGGTCAACTAAGGGGTCGCGTGTGTAGCATCGTCGTCACTCAACAACATCAACATACTCGCTGGAATTTGCTAATGAGAGCTAGGAAGTATCCATTGCTGTCTAATGCATATATATATACTATTGCTCGTTTTATTCTTCTTCATTATTCTCATTATCTTGCCACAGGGGATCAGACTGATTCAACTCTAGCTTCACACGCTTGTAAAGTCGTAAGGGGTAACACCCTGCTGATTTAGGGGAGAGGGTATACCCATTGCATTCTATCTACGACAACTGGTGTATTCTATCATAGCTCATTAGGAACTATCCGACAGTCTACATGCGTTTGTTGGTTGAATCCTGTGTTGAACTGCGCACTAACACTCGGATCGGACGAATCATATCGTTCCAAATTAGGCAGACTTACCTTTCTAGGTAATGCGTCGTTTTGCTGCTGTAAAAGACCGTTGCCCGATGTTTTCGGCCGGCTGCAAAGACAACAAAGGGGAGTGGGGCCGTGACTGTAGGCCCAGAAAGCTTACTGGAGGCTTGGACCAGCTCCAACATTGGCAGATTGGGTTGGCTGGTGGCAGTGGTGGGTGACTGCCCAGTTCGGGGCATGCGTCATTCATCCATTGGCCCTCGATTCAATCAATCAACCAATTGAGGTGTTGACACATGGTGCCTTCCTCAGCCTCTCTGTCTTTCTGAAAGCTGAAAGCCTTTTTGCGCAGGCCTTCTGACCTCCATCCTTCGTGGTTCTCATCGTACTTCATTCTAACATGCCCATTCTCATGCCCTATTGAATCACGATTGGATCTTTGTATGATATTGTCATGAGATAACACGTGTATATTCATACCTACTACGTGCCTACCTACCCAAGCTAACCATAGCCTGCCATAGCTTGCCATAGGTTGTTTGGTTGCCTGCCGAAGCCTCCGACAGCTTGCGAAATACCTGTTTTTCCTGTCGCTGTTCCTCCACAAGATGAATTCGCATCTCTACATCTTGCCTAGTCATCACAGTATCCGACGATAATTGCGCCCACCTTGCGTTCGAAATACAGCTCCATACCATATTCGTCGCATGTTACTCGTTTTGCGACAATGGCCAACCAGATTCCTAGTGCCAAGATCACACTGTCGTACCCGTTGTACGTCTGCGACTGGATCGATGCAAATCAACTCGTAGTGGGAGGCGGAGGCGGCTCGGGTCGCAATGGCGTAGGGAATAAACTCGTATGTCGTGGTGTTTCCTTCTATTCCATGTGGTTGTCTCATCAGAGTTGTTCGATTTGTCCGAGCTTTCTATTTTTATTGGTGCCCCCCCCCCTGGAAGCGTTTGATGAAGATGGACCGGATGATCGTTTGGGGCTAAATTCGGATCCTAGACACTTCTCGATGCCTCGAACCCGACCGAACTGTCGCAACGAACCGAACTCGAACTGCGTAAAGACGAAGACAACCCAACGTCGCTCGCTGTCGCCCCTCGTAAAGATGGGGGCTTTACGGTCTTTGCCGGGATAAACTCAAGCCCCGACGATATCAAAAAAGGAAAGAACGAGACCCTGCGCATTCTAAGCCTTAAAAAGCCAGCGGCTAAGAGTAGCGGTGTAAAACCCCCTAAGACCCCCGAACTCGTCGAATTGACGAGGGATTCGCTGTTCATGCACAAGGATGGGGACACCTACCAACGCCTCCTCCGACTCTCCCCCCCTTTTGAAGGATATCCGCAGCTCGGCGCCGCTGCTACCGGTTTTTCTAAAGTTCACCAGATCGCCCTTTTCGATGTGCCAATTGCGCCTGGATCCGCGAGGTGGAAATATCGGGGCAGCCTGGACGTTTCCAAGGAAGCGATGGATTTGGATGTCGTCCAGAAGACTTCAGACACCTACGAGCTCGCATATTGCGACAACCACGATATTTTCACGGTCGAGGTGAACAAGGAAGACATTTCCGAACCCAGATGTATTTATAGCCTCCCCTCCGAAGATGGGTCTACCGCGAAACCCACCTTTCGTTCTCTCCGGTACCTGACCCCCGGATTTCTGGTCGCCGTTGTCAACAAGCCCGGTTCCGGAGGTGTCGCATTACAGGGCATCCGCCTACCGAGCAAAGACCAGGAGACGGCCCGCCTGGCTATACAAAGGTCCTTGCCTAGGTCCGTGTCTAAGGCGACCGGCCTTGCCGTGCAGAACCTCTCACCGCCCTCGTCGCCGATCGAGAAGCAGGGCCACGCCCAGTTCGTCATAGCCGTCGCCGGCAATGATTCGTCCATATCGCTCTTTACTATGGAGCATAAGACCGCCCTAGATGTAGAGCTTCTCGTCGACCTAGCCCCTTTCCAGACTATCAAGTCTGCGCACCCTTCGAACATAACCAGCTTGTCGTTCTCCGCCTTTGTGCCACCTAACACGACATCGCCTAAAAAGATTGATCAAATATCTGTCAAACTAGCCAGTGTCGCAGTTGGATTCACGACAGTAGTCCACAGTATACCTCTGAAAAAATGCATTGAGAAAGAGGCTCCGGCGCGGGGCCCGCCGAGGTCATCACGATATGTTGTGGCTTTGAGATCCCAAGGCGAATCGCCTGTCGCGCTCCTTACTGTCTTGGCTGTGGTGGTGCTCATAATGGCACTTGTTGGCCAAACGTTCCTCGAAGCGAAGAGCCTGACCACACCCGTCCTCGGCGTCAAGGAGTACCTGCCTGTGTCGTGGACTGTTCCCTTGCGGAAATACCCACGCCCTGTCGTCGACCCTATCTCCCCTCCAAACACGAATTCCAAGACCATCGAGGAACTTCTGGCGGGCATCAAACCCACCGAACAAGAGGATGGCACGCAGCAGGAGCGGAAAGTCGTCATCAAGCACGACGACGCGACCACCAACCCCGACGGCCTACCCGACCTACACGTTGGCGTGCATGACGAAGAGGTACACGGCCCAGCTACGGCGTGGGAGGACCTAGACCCGAAAAAGCGCGACCTCTGGAAGCAGCGGCTCCAGAAGACGGGCCACTGGGTCGAGGACATGGGCGAAACTCTCTTCCGGGGCGTGCTGTTCGGCGAGATTGGCGGCGCCATCGGGAACATAATTGGCGAGGCATTGTGAGTGGGGTGAAAATAAAAGCAAAATACAAAGGAAGAAAAAAACAGAAGTGAGAAATGGCTCGAATGAGCCGATGGAACGGTATTGGATTGGGTCCGGCTGGGTTGGGGCCAGACTCCAGTTCAGAAGTGGACCTCGGGTCGACTCGACCACTCAGCCTATCTACCATACATCTATCATATATGTATGTATTGCATGCATAAGTATATAGCGTCGTGATATACAAGAGAGGTGGATGGTGCTGTGATGCATAGTTGGCTAGGTGGAGCCGACAAGCGATGTGGGAGGTGTATGAGGAATAGCAATATTGTATTGATCAGGTGAGAAAGAAAGGAGGGGAAAGACACAGCATGCGTGTTTCCGGCCAGGAGATCATGCTGAAAATCACATCTATATCAAGTGTTCATACATGGCTTGTATAATACGACATCATCTATTCATCCCCTGTATTGTTCCCTATATTGTTCATTCGTTGACTACCTTATTTCCTTATTGTATCCCGCGTTACTGCTGTTAATTATCAATTTATCTATTCAGGGGTTAGCTGGAGGTCACTCAAATTAACCCGCCACAGGCACGTGCATACGTATATTTGTCTTCATGGTCAAGTTAGTTGCCTTGCCTGCAACTCATCTGTCTCTTCGTATCTTACTTAACTACCTAAAGTACGTAGCCTAATAGAAGCTAGTTTCCCAGTCTAGGTAGATGGATAGATCACAGTTCCACGAGCGAGAAATCGAACTCAACCTCATACCTGGGTCTGTACATCTGCTTCTGCTTCTTTCCCTTCATCATCGTCTTCTTGTGTTTGCCCACATCCCCATCCCCATCCCCATCCCCATCCCCATCCCCATCCCCATCCCCATCCCCATCCCCATCCTCGTCCTCTCCATCCCCATCTTCCCCCAGCGGCCGGAACTCAACCAGCAGCTCCTCCTTGACGGCGAAGACGGCGTCCCCCGCGTCGCCGGCCGCCCCATCCCCCGCCTCCGACTCAGCCCGGATATACGGATCGTCGCGATCGAACAGCTGCGTGGTCAGCGTCCGGTACCCGGGCGCCGACACCACGAAGTGCACGTGGCCGGGGCGAAACGGGTGGCGGTCCAGCAGGCGCAGCAGCCGCCCGGCCGGCCCGTCGTCCGGGATCGGGTACGGCGTCGGCTTCAGGCAGACGAAGGCGTAGTGGCCGGGTGGGTAGGTCATTTCTGCCGCTGACGATGTGGAAGTGGTGACGAAGCGCCCCCTCAACAGACTGCCCTCGACCTGCGCCTCCGGGTCCAGCTGCTGCGCGTACAGCCCGTTCGGCGCCGACTGCCACACCTCGAGCGTGGCGCCGGCGGTCACGGGATGCCCCGTCGCTGCCGAGCGCACGCAACCCTGGATAAGCGCCAGCAGGGGCAGACAGGACTGGCGCAGCTGCTGGACGTATGACGGTGGCTGTTGTGGCGGCTGAGGAGGTACCTCCGACAATGACTCCATCAACTCCTGCAGGATGCTGGAGCCCAGCGCCCGGAGCGGCGCGTTGGCCTGGTAGAAGGGCCCGAGGATCGCGGATGGCGTTGGGCTTCTTCTTGCTATGGTGGTCGTGCTTGTGGATGTTGCTGTGGATGAGAAGCCTGGCGATGGTGATGACGGTGATGTCTGGAGTCTTTGTTGTTGCTGTTGTTGGAGCTGCTGCTGCTTCGAGGTGATCTCGTCGACGAGGGATTCGAGACCTAGCACGTCGCAGAGAAGGCCCGTCTCATTGCGCGCATCGTCCGACATGCGGCCTGCCTCGTTTATCTGCGCGTGGTTATCGTTTTCAGCTTCGAAATTTTCTTGTCTAATTCATCTCCCCTCTGAATAAACGACAAGGGGAGTCAAACAGTAACGGAAGGAAACATTCATTTCCACAAAGTCCAATAGCATTGACCTTGTCATCGTCCTTAACTCGGATAACAAACCGGCCATAATCATACGCACAAGAAAAACAAAAACATCATCGGGGAAAGGGGGTGTAAAAGAGTCCCTCTGGAGGGGATGGGAAGAACAGATGGTAGAAGAACCAGCCCAGCCTCCTTGGGCGAGGGAAAAGAAAGGGGAAAATAAGAAAGGGAAAAAATCTCACCATCTCAACCCCGGCCATCCACTCGTCAACAGTGAGTTCCACCTCGCGCGCAAAGGCATGCAGGTGCCGCACCAGACTCGGCATGATCCGGGCGAGGCGGGGATGAGCACCCGGTCCCGTGGCGGCGATGACCCGGTCCGTAAAGTGTGGATCGTAGCTCGGCTTTTGCTGCTGCTGCTGCTGATCTTCCATCTTGGTGTCTGTTGCTTGATGACGATGCTAGGATTTGGTAGGTAAGTAAGTACGTAAGAGAATAAAGGGAAAGAAGGGGGGGGGGGGGGCAACAGACGTATATCTGGTGTTCAGTCAGGGGTCTGGCTGGTTTCGTCGTTGCGGCGGGATATGATCTTTGTATAGATGAGTTCAGCGAGGTCGTACTGTCGAGTCCCTGAGTGCCTACCCTTATCTAGAGAGAGGAATGGAAGGTAGGGGGTTTTTATAGCCTCTTCAAGCAAGGGGACACGAAGGAGGAAAAAGCAAAGTAGGTAAAGCAATGACGCCTCACTGACCATAACGATGAAATATACAGTGTTCGTCTGAATATATATGATCACAGGTATGTTATATACGTAGCACTGATATAACCCCCTAGCTTCCCGTGACGAGTCCAGCCCGTCCTGTCGTCGGCCGGCCGTCATAGCTTCTTCTACTTCATCTTCCGTCTCTTTCCCCGTGCAACCATCCTTCCGTCCCACGTCGATGAAACGATGTACAAACAATAACACCACAAATACTAGGTAGGTAACCTGAAAAAAACAGCCGCGAGGTGTTGGTAGCCACGTTGCTTGTACGAACTATCTATCAGGTAGGCCTGTTTGGGATTCGGTTCGACCTATCACATGAATTTAGGTACGGGGAAGGGGAGGGAAGGGCATTATGCACATATGGTGTAGGTATGGCATCATATCAAACAGGTAGGTAGATGTGATATCGTACAGTGCAGGAATGTTTGTGCCAAAGATACGATGAAAACCCCTGGGTGTTGTATATATGCTTAGTACCTGTAAAGAACCCAATGAACTATGTATATCTATGTACATGTAAAGGAGCAAGAGGGATATGTTCCGTAGTTGGCCTCCCTCTCATCTTTATGTGCGTGCGTGCGTATGTGTAAGTACCTATCCATCCGGAATTTCCAACACTCTCGCTCCGCAAGCAAGCAAGCAAGCGACACGGATACAAACACAAGCTTACACAGCGAAACGTTCCGTGTAACAAGTCCCTCGCTAGGTCTAGGTTGGTCGTCCGGTTGCTTGGTGGATAGATAGGTCGGCCGCTCCAGTCAAGTCAAGTCAAGTCAGTAACGAGCTATTACCACTATGTGTATTTGCTTATGCATTTGATAAAATTGCTATTCCTTGTTTTCTTAGTTTGTCAGTTAAGTATTCAGCTAGTTAAGTAGTTAATCCTCCTTGAGGCGGTCACTTCCATTTCCATTTCCAACCCCATTCCCCACAATGATGCTATCCTCAGTCTCGTCTCCATCTCCATCTCTCTCTGCCCCTCCCTCGACGGCATCTTCGAAGTCGCCATCCTCAATAACAGCTTCATCGTCATATACATCCCCATCTTCATCTTCACCATCCCCGTCCGTGGTCTCCTCGTCGGTAGGCGAGGCAGAGCTCCCGCCCCGCCGCAGCAGCTTCCTAAGGTCGTCCTCGTCGATGATGCTCTCGATGGAGCCGCGGCGGACGGAGCCGGCGAGGGTCGCGCGGCGCCCCTGCTCGATCAGACGCTCGACGCGGAGGCGGTTGGCAACGAACTTGAGCTTGGGGAAGGCGCTCTGCTGGCCCTCGTGGATCATGCGGGCGAGGCGGGCCATGTCGGGGTCGGACAGGATCCGGAGCAGGTCGCTCGGCTTGCCTTGCGGCCAGATGGTGATGGTGCCGCCGAACTGCTGCAGCCAGAGCTGGGACCAGTCCTGGCCCAGGGGCCGCGGGAGCAGCTCCAGGTGCTTGAGCACCTTCAGCCACTTGGTCAGGTCCAGCTTGATGTACTGCTCCGTAGCGGAGCCGAGGAAGCCGCCGCGCCAGCCGCGACCCCGCCGGTGCGTCACCGGCGAGCCCACCGTGCCGCGCGACGAGAAGAAGAAGAGCGAGATGTGCGGGTTCACCTGGCTGACGATGGTGAAGTTGACGTTGAAGTGCAGGTTCAGCGCCTTGATCGGGATGTCCGTCCGCAGGCTGCCGTCCTTCCACTTGTGGCCGAAGGAGTAGGGGGAGAGCGACCCGTCCTTGTTCTTCATCATGAGGACAACTGGGTTGAGGATCCCGGGGACGGCGGCCGAGGCGATAACAGCGGACCATATGACACAATCCGGGCTCGTGAGATAATTGCAGAGGATGGTAGGCGAATGGGGATCCGCCGGCACACACGAAACGTTTAGGATACGACCCGTCCGTTCGTAGGCCTCTCGGAAGGTCATCGAGCCCCGAGTCCACCACGAACACTGGCGAGCCCAAGTAAGCGAGTCGAATCTCGCCCCGGTGTTCCACCACCTCGGAAACCATGTCGTGATGGGTTCCGAGCACGGCTTGATCCTGTGGGCCAAAGCTGGTATCAGAAGTTGCTTCAACTCGTCATTTGTGCGCGTGGCGACCAGGGCGGCTATCAAGGCACCGCCGCTCGTGCCGGTGATGATATCCGGTACCAGATCCGCTTCGAGTAGAGCCTTAATAACCCCGAAGTGGTAGTATGCCAGGGTAGCACCTCCAGATAGGCAGAGCGCACTGCGGCCAAAATTTGCATGGAGCCTCTTGAATAGTGTCCGCTTCTCTTCGACAGAGAGCTGCTCCGTGTGGACTAAGTATCGCACACCTTTCTCAACTGCGTTTCGGAGTTAGCGTATAACTTGGTAGGAATCGCGATAGTGCAGCATAGCATAGCATACCTTCATCGACGAAGTTCTGAACCAGATTCTTTGTGCCGTAGTACGTTTGACTATATAGTCTGGGGTTCTCGACACCCACAAAGTTATTCTTCACGCAGGCCTCGATTAGGGCCTTGAGGTTTTCGGCGGCGTTCTTGCCGTCGCTCTCTTTTGTGTCTGTATTATTCTTGTAGCCGGGAGCGGCCGAGTTCCTCGCATCATACGCCTCGGCAGCCTTCCGGAACTCCCGCATCTGCTCCCAGACACGGCGGACGGTCTTCCAGTCGTAGTAGGCAAACTCGTTCTCCTCCTTCCACTGCTCGTTCCCCAAGAACTGGTCCAGCTCTTTGGCAGCCTTGACCCAGTCCCGATAGCTGCTCGTAGCGCGCATATTCCTGCGCAGTTGTTCTCTCTTGCCCCGCCAGGCGATGAAGTGCTCGTAGAGGAAGACGTAGAATCTCGTCAGGATATAGGCCGTACCTAGGCCGACGATCCACGTGCAAACAAAGAAAAGGAAGGGCCACTTCAGCAGCCCGTATAGGTAGCCCTCGCGGGTCTCGTCGACGGTGCGCCGTCCCGCGAGTATTCTCTTTCTCCTCCGGCGGCGCCCATGCTTCGAGATTTTCTGGTTCACAGGGGCCCAGTCGTTCTGCGCGGTAATAAACATACTATTCCGACGCCCGTCAGGGTCGCCTGGAGAGGCGGTGGCATTCTCGAGCGGGTTCGCGGTGTCGAGCGAGTATATCGAGTCCGGCCTCGTAGTGACATTTACACTGGACGAGCTGCGGGCCCCGGGGCTGCGCAGGGACAGGGACGACACCTCATCGGCGGCGGAGGGCTGGATGGGCTCGGGTGCGCTGAGGGCCTGGGCGAAGGCGGCGAGGTCTTCTGGAGGGAGGAATTCACGGTCGCCGTCGGGCAGGCGGGTGTAGTCAAAGGCCTCGGGCGGGAAGCCGTAGTTGTGGTGGCGGCGATCGCCCAGGAAGGATACGCGATGTCTAAGAGGTTCACCTGCCATTCTCGATGGGTATTCGTGGAATTCCGAATAACATGATGGGGCTTTGAGACAGCAGTAGGTAGCAGCAAGCCGGTTAGTTTCGAGCTTTGGGTGGTATTGAGCTCATTGACTGGCTGCGTAACGGCCTACACGTAGCAGAAGTAGGTATGTGCCGATCTAATGTAAGGCAGATTAGGTAGGTATGTATAGCTGAGCACGTAGTAGGTGGTATAACTGTCAACTGAGTAATTATCTACTGGTATGTAATTTGCAGGTTCGTATCAAATAGGAGTTCTTATGGCGAAACCAGGTGACTCCGAGGTCCCTACTCCAGATTGCCGGACGCCTTTCAATGTTGTCACTTGCACGCGATGGAATGACGTCGGTGGGCGTAGAACTGGCCCTTAACTGGGAAAGCTAGTTACCAATGTATGTAGTATATGTAGTTCCTTCGCACCTACGATTACCGCTAGGCTCTAGCCTGTAGGACAGGGGATACGGGCGCTGAGAGCGCTGGGGCGACAAGGAAAGGATGTATGCGCACGGGCCCATATGCTCGCCTTGGACCGCCTACATAATCATTAGATAGGTACTGTTCGTTGTTCACTGTGCCACTCTAATAACAGCCTTCGGTAGCCAGTAAGGACCTGGAGCATAGGGGCCGGAGCTGAAGGGGCATCACGGCTGCACGGGCAGGTGGCTAATCCAATAACCTGGAAACTAGTGGGTTTCAACGAACCGGCGGACTCGATACTTACCTACGCGTACGCCTGAGGCGTGTGGAATACAGCATGTGATGCTATACCCGGGACCTGCCGGGCTAGAAGCTAAAGTCAGACGTACCTACAGAGGCAGGCAGCTACCAAGACGGGGATGTTCTGCAAGCGTTAAATCGTATGAACAAAGAGTCCAATTAGATAAATCTGATTAGACTACATACATGTTAGCAGGTAGCCAGCTCATGCAGTGGCCTGGGGGAGCAAACATAAGAGGGTAGGTAGTCATACAGTCATACAAAAGTTCTGTTGGTATTCCTTTGTTGCTGTAGCTATGCAGTTGAGGAATCATTCCCACGGGTTGTTTGACAGCCCGTCGTGCGGAAGTTGCAGTGACACATATAGTTATCAAATAGCACGTATATAATCTACGGTATTACTATACCCAACGATTATGCCCTCCTTGTCTTTCTGGGCTGGTTGGCGCATGATATCATCTCGTTAACTGTAGTAGAACTCCCGTGCCATGACCAGAGGAGAAATTCTACGTATATCCCGCACGAACAGGACTAGTAGGAAAGAGACAGGCGTTGATGCAAAAGCGGAATATGAATGTGATCGAACATCTGCCTCTAGTAACCCGTGACGCCGTGTAACCCTATCGAATGATCGACGTCGTTTCGTGTTGAAAAAAGGCTTGTCATAATAAACTCCATGTCTCCTCTGCCCCCCATCCGTCCCCGACACCACCACTGGTCACTGGACAATGTGACATCGTCGTTCCATCTTCACCCCCCTTGCCCACGGCTTAGACGTATTGCGAGAGCCACCTGATACCCTCGCCGTAACCTATCACCCATATGTTAGCTCGACCTTCCAGTGGGATCGCAAGTGCTCATCGCTTTCCAATAACCTACCCTGCCTCATCACCACGGAGCACATGAAGACCTCGATCGGTCTGATACCCTCCAAAGGCACCTTGCCCTTGCCGGTCGTCTGGTACAGACCCAGCTCGTGGCGAAGCTGGTCCTCCGAGACTGCGTCGGGGTGGTCGATCTTGTTGCCGAGGATGACGAAGGGTACCTTTGCGAGCTCCTCCATGGACAGGAGAGCATCGAGCTCGGCCTTCGATTCGGACAGACGCTCGTGGTCTTTCGCATCGACGAGGAAGACGATGCCGTTCACCTCGGGGAAGTAGTCCTTCCAGAGTCGGCGAGCTAGAAACGACAGGATGATGAGCTGGTTGCCCATAGGAAACGCCAACCCTAAACTTAGGGAACCTTACCCTGCTGGTGACCACCCAGGTCGAACGTTGTGAAGCGCACATTGCCGATTGCAAGTTCCTCGGAAGCTGGCCGACGTTAGTCCACAAAGGATCATGCACATGCACATGCATCCCCGAGTTGCTCGGGAAAGGGGTTCGTAGGCGGCATACTGGGATGGAGAGTGGGCTGGAGAATGGCGACCCGGTCATTCTGCAGAGCATAACGTATTAGCATGACTTTGCGGCAAGCAAGCATCTCGAGCCCGGCCGTACCTTCAGCATATGGAGTAGAGTCGTCTTTCCGGCATTGTCGAGTCCGAGGAAAAGAAGCTTGGCATGCTTGTTCATTAAACCCAGGGAGGAAAGCACATCGTAGACTGTTGAGCGTAAAGACACATGGGGTTAGCAGTTGCCTTGCCATGAGATGAAGCCACCACCAGCTGGAGGACACGGGGACAGGGAATACTGACACCACTGAACAATCCACATCTTGGAAAGCTGGTGCTGGTAGGGCTCTGGAGGATGTAGGTAATTGCAAGTGTCAATGTCAATGTCAATCAAACTAATGGAACAAGAAAGATTTGGCGGTTGGCTTTCTATCAGATTAATGATCAGATTAATGAGGATACGTGTGATGTATGATGTGATGTATATTATCTGACTATGGGTGGTTAGGTCAGGTCAGGTCCAGGTCGGTAGGTAGACAATGGCGGCGATAGGCGGACGTTAAAAGTTACGTATCGATTTGGCTGTCCTCAGAAACCCACCGTAAAAGAGCCCTGAACAATTCACCTGCACTGCAGAGTACAGCTCGTTATGCATTGGAAACGGTTGAGAGCGGTGACTTATACCCTAATAAACCAAATTATGCAGGTGGGCAGGAAACATAGTCCTGCATAACTCATGTTGGTATGGCACTACGAAGTACAGAGACTGCTTAAGCACATTTTATGCACAGTGGTTGTAGCGGTCATAACCCAACAGGCGGCTAACAGGAACAGGCGGCTCACTAGTCTCCGGACTCTGTATGTACATATAGGTGTGCGTCCCATTTGATGAATAATGCTTGTTTTTCAAATGTCTAGATAGTGTTTAGTAGGATATAATGTTGTGTGCATACCTACCTCCCCGGTACCGAATGAAACAACTCGGGAAGTTAAAGACAAATCAACACTTATAAACTCCCGTCCACACAATGTTCTGTTCAATGCAGGGAACTTGAATATACCATCAATCCATTACCACTCCGTAAAGGTAAAGTGCAACACGTGTCAGAGACAAACTAAGTTGCATTCATGTGTCTAGGTATTTGTGTGTATTCCTAGATCCTAGACTAGATGTACCGGTACTTCGTATGTTTGTGTCACCTACAACAGTGGTACAAACATTCAGGTTGATATATATATACACGTAGACCCCCCTTATAATGTTACAAATAGTAGGTAGTCTTTACTAGGAATACAGAGAATATGCCACAAATGCCATAATCACCGAATCCTTATGAAACCACGCACATACACTCACAACTCACAACTCACAACTCATCTCACCCCCACCCATCACGAATCAAGGGCATAGCACTTCTCGACGCTCTGGGGATCGTTGCCCCACCAGCTAGGCATAGTAATGGCGGTGCCGCTGCCGAAGATGAGGAAGACGAGGAGCATGTTAAGATTAAACCCGGCGTCGAAGGCGGCCGCGAGCACGAAGTTGTACTTGGCCCAGAGCTTGTAGCGGTAGCGGTACGCCCAGTACATGACGACGAAGCCGCCGAGGAAGCGGGACAGGTAGCCGGTCGACACGTTGCCGTAGAAGGTCGACAGCCCGCTGAAGAATATCGTCGTGTTCCACAGGCGGAACTTGGCGGGCGAGCGCGGGAACAGGCGGTGCAGCGCGTACAGCAGGAGGGGCAGGGCCGCGCCGACCAGGAACGCGTACGGGATGGGCCGCCACTGGGCCTCCTGGAACAGCCGCGTCGGCCCCAGCAGCACGTACTGCACGCCCATGGTCAGGTAGCCGGCCAGCGACTGGCCCGTCCAGATGTGCGACGGGTCCTCGACCGCCCCCGTCAGGTAGTCGCGCTTCGTGTCCAGCACCCACCGCATCGCCGCGTAGTTGGTCGGCACCCCCAGCGTGATCCCGAACACCTGCGAGAAGAACACCGCCCGCTGCGGCACGTGCGTGTAGTGCCCGATCTTCTGGTCCTGCAGCATGTACTGCGCCCGGTACCAGGCGCCGCCGGCCATCGCGCCGTAGACCTGAGAGGGAGATGTAAGTTAGTATATTGAAGGTTGAGTAATGCGAGATGATGGTGATGGGGGCGCGGGGAGGGGGCCCAGGGGAAAGGGGTAAAAGAGAGAGAGAGACAAGGAAGACTAGAATTAGAACTACGCACACTAGCCCCGATAGGGTTCCGGTGGTGGCTCAGCCCCTGCACCATGGTGCCGTACAGCAACTCGTTAAAGGTGCCGATGGGCAGCTGAAAGTTGCTGACGGCGTACAGCCAGCCGAGGGGGATGACGACGAGGGCGCCGGTGGCCAGGGCGACGAAGTAGGTCCACCAGGGGACGAAGAGCAGGTCGAGGCCGATGATGGTCATGGTGGAGACGAACGAGACGCCGAACAGGGCCGCGTACCACCACAGCGGCACCTCCTTGTACGAGCGCATCAGCACGTTCAGCCGGTCCGTGTACTGGTGGTTGATGCCGCGGTCCGGGTCGGCGCGGCGCGCCCGGAACTTGCGGTAGGCCGCGCGCACCGGCGCGAACCCGAAGCACGCGATCCACGCGTACGCCGAGATGTAGGCCGCGTAGTCGAAGAAGATCGTCCACAGGTAGTGCGTGCTGAGGTACATGGGGCCCAGCTCCTCGTAGGCCGTCGCGTTGAAGGCGCTGCCCGCCGTGACCAGGCTCGAGACGGGGTACTTGTCGCCGTCGGCCGTGCAGGGCCGGTTCGTCATCAGGCAGTGGTTGTAGCCGCCCAGCCCACCCCACTTGGCCGCCGGCAGCAGCACCCAGCAGCTGAAGGCGAAGGAGCAGAACAGGACGACCTGGGACCACCAGGGGCTGAGGAACAGCGGCACGCCGGCGTTGAAGTTGGAGATGTTGGCCCAGTCGAAGGACAGGTTCAGGAAGCCCATGCCGCCGAGCCCGGAGCCGATGAAGTTGGCCGTCGCGTTGCGGGGCGCCACCCAGCACAGGAAGGCCATGGACCCCAGCATGGGGAAGGCGTACTCGGGCAGGAACTGCCAGAGCGTGACGCCGAGCAGGGCGAGCCAGAAGACGCGCATCTGGCGGCGCGCCGTGGGCGTCGGCGCGCGGTTGTCGCGGTTCTGCGTCTCGAAGAGCGCCGTCTGGCACAGCGCCTGGAACCACGGGTACGCGGGCTCGTACAGCAGGAACTGGCGCGCGAGCGCCGCGAAGGCGTACCCCGTGGCGTCGACCCCCCACATGAACAGGATGGCGGCGGCCGGGTGCAGGCGCTCGCCGAAGTACAGCTCGCCGACGGAGATGGGCGTGGCGGCGCCGTTGCCCGTGGCGCCCGACGCGGCCGTGATGGTGACGAGCACGTGCTCCTTCATGGACCACGGGCCCGGGTTCAGGCTGAACGTCCACCCTCCCGTGAAGGGGACGCGGATGCGGCGCCGCGGCAGGATGCGCGCCAGCCAGAGCCCGGCGTAGTTGGAGGCGATCTGCACGAAGAAGACCGAGTAGGGCGCGTACGTGGTCCGGAAGCTGTTCATCTGTGACAGGAAGGCGCCCGGGATCACGAACACCGTCGCCAGCACGAAGTACCGGAACGTCAGCGTCGGCAGCGTCGGGTCGTCGTGCAGGCTGACCACGCGCCGCACCTCCGGCGGGATCTCCGCGATCTCCGGGTCGTCCTCCGGCTCCAGGTCCGCGTCGACCTCGACCGCGTCCTCGATCGGCAAGTGATCCTTCACATCGCCACTGCCGCTGCCACCGTCGGGTAGTGATGGTGGTGTCGTCACCGCATTTTTGTGGCTATCACTACTGCCGTCGCCCTCGTGAATGTGGTCGTCCTTCTCTCCGTGTACATCGATCGCGGTCGACGTCGCCAATGCGCTAGGGGACTTGGCTTCTAGGGGCTCGGCAGCGCTGCCGCCACGGAGAGACATCTTGATCTTGGCCTGCTTGGCTTGGCTCTGCAAGTCAATCCGGACGGACGTCTAGGTTGGCAGGTTGGGCGCAATTCAGCCGCCAGAACAGCGCTTCTCTTAGACTAAGAGAATATAAAGAGGGATAAAAAACCTGCGTTGCGTCTGGTATATACGGCTTTTCTAGAACGTTACCCATGCTTTATGCTTTACGATGCAATGCCTGTCTGCTGCTTATGATCTTATATATTTAAGGCAAATGTTAAACCTTCTCTACCCATACCCAGACATGTCGCAAGTGGAGCAAGATCAAGATCACAATACGAAGGAATGGATTGCGTGATAAGCAGGTACACATGCGCCATAGAAAAATCGCTGAACATGACCCGAAAGCGTTCGCATTGTGCCGGGCGAAGAAAGCATAAAAAGGCATAAAAAGCGTCTAGACCGTCATCGCATAGCGACGCTGACTGTTCATTGGTCTGCGATGGTGGTGCTGGTGCTATTGTATGAGGTGCATAAGACATAAGTACCTTAGATCGATGCAATGTTACATGGGACTCTGTCCCTCGCCTGCTCGCATCGCATGGCATCATGGATGGAGCCGAAGGATGCAAACTCGGTCAAGCTATCAAGTTGTTATAACACAACCACTTACATATTGCTACGACTACCTGATAACGTTATATAGGAAGAAAACACGCAAGATGACAGAATTCTAAAAGGAGAACGACGTTCTACGAGTTGAGTAAGTAAGTAGGTACCTACTAACCTTATAAACCTTCCGGATCTACCTTATGGATCTACCTAGGAATATGCCGGTTAAGTGTCCAGCTTCATACAGCATAGTCGCAGACTCGCAGGTAATGGACCTTCTAGTTACGTACAAGGCCAAAGCGGCCATGTGGATGGCGCTACCATCGCGGAGGTATACAAACAAGGATATTGAATATCCATGCCGTCATGATGGATTGCCTCGTTGCAATATGTTCAATGCTGCGAGGAACACAAGAGAGGCAAATCAATAATTACTTGCCTTATACGTGACGTACGCTCGCTCAGCTCTAAGAGAATACTGCTCACGATAGCAAAGTACGTAATAACTATGCCGAGCCTTATAGAAGAGGTGCTAGCAAGCAAGGAATTCAGGAACAAATAAGATCCAAGTTGGTTCAGTATCAAAAAACTATATTCGCCGGATCGCCATCCTATGCTAATGCACCGTTTCCCTGTGGTATCCGTAGATGAAGCCGCCGCCCAGTCATGAAAAGGGTATCCGCACCCTGCTGGCTTGCATGCCAGTCACACAAAGGGAATTCGTAAAAGGGGGCTCGAGAAAATATGTACACCTGCAAGTAGAAAAAAAGGGTATATATACAACTTGAAAATGACAGGTGCTAGCACCGCAACCGCGTGCATCCTATCTGAGTGGCTCATACTGAGAGCACAAACTGGCCTGGCCGCTGCTTACCAGCCATAAACAAGCCGACCTCTCGCATCCGCTCGGCCCCCTGGCCGGGCTGAGGTTTCTTCTCAACAGTTTGGCCTTTACGGGCCCTGTTGCAATGTTTATAGAAGTACTTCTCCTTGAACTTCTCCTTTCGTCGCTGGCGCTTCTGCTCAAGGCCTTTGACAATGTCAATCGCACCTCTGACGTGAATCCCCTGCGATGTAGTGCTGGTGTTCTTGCCTTTACGAGATGCTTTTAGATGTTGTGGGAAGACGGCCGATGCCCGAGGTAAAGATTTGGTTTGAATCACAGGTCCTAGTGGAAAGGGGCCGAACACTGGCCGGCCCGGGTTGTCCATTTGTTCTATTGGTGCGGTAGGGAACCTGAGAAGACGACGAGGAGCTGGCGACGCTGTTCGACGAGGTGAATGCCGGTCGACGGGACGTCGTGGCGATCTCGCCCGAGCTTTCGGAGCTGGGGAATGGATTCGCTTTACCTTTGGCGGGGGTGAGCGATAACGTTTCGGAGATGCATGCTCCGACTTCTTCCGCTGGCGTTCGCCAGCACGGGCCCTTTCGTGATGCAAGTCCTCCAACTCCCCATGGATCCAAACATGGTCATCACTGTTGTTGACAGGCTTATGCGGTTCTACGTCCTCTTCATCTTCCGGCTCCGACGTGGGGAAGCTCGGGTCGATATCCTGAGGAATGAGGTGAAGCTTCTCACGTCGCCTGGCAGCTATACAGGAGATGTAAGCGTCCTCAAGGACACGGTCCTCATCCAATGTACCACAGACAAAGTCGGTGCTATCGGGCAACTCAGGTGTGCCTGGGCGAATCTTGATCCGCTGGCTCCTCCCCCGAGATCTTCGGACATTAGGCTTCGCCATCTCTGATGAGGTGGATGAATCCGAATGGTTGCTCGCTAACGACGGTCGGCGGTAGATGGGCGTGCCTTCGGAGAGTCGGCCTTGGCTCAGCGTCCACAGTTCCAAGTTATCACCTTCGTCATCATCAGAATCAGCGAACCCGATTTCGTTGTCGGTCTTGTAACCATCCGAGCCATCTTCGCACGACTCGTCCCCAACAGAATCATAGGCAAGTTGGTCATCGTCCGCATTCGAGCCGTCGTCGCCATCATCCTCGTCGACCTCGTCTTCATCTTCATCGTCGGGGCCATCGGCTTCATCTTCGTCCTCATTCTCGTCGTCCTCTATATAGCCCTGTTCGTCTTGCTCAAATTCGGCCAAAGCCTCGTCCTCGGCTTCCTTTCCGAGGCGACGGATCTCGTTTTCTTTGCGAAGGGTATCGTTGATGGTCAGCCGCTGACCCGGCACCTGCAAATTCAGGCGGATCCAATCTTCCTCCTGCGGTTCATCGCTAGCGAATTCATGAAAACGAGAAGACTCGCTGTTCATGTCACCGTGATTCGCCGTCAGATACTTCTTATTCTGAACACTCTCAGACATATGGCTCGTTGGACGCGGTGTCGAAGACCGGCGTGCTCGACGACTCATCGAAGGCGAGCGATATAGTCGTGAAGCAGTTGGGGTAGCCCCCTTCTCCTTCGTTGATCCTGCAGTCCGGCGCACAGTAGGCGTCGTCTCGTTGCTGTCGGATGCGGGCGCCGGAGCAGACGGCTTGGAAGGGCATGCGAACTTGATACAGGTACGCCTCTCCGGCTTGGGCTCTTCAGTAGCAGGTTTAGATACTGGCTTCGTTTCTGGCGATTTGGACGGTACATTGGACTTCTTCGTATCGGGCTTTGGACCACATGCGAAAGAGATGCAACGCTTCTTTGCCAACCCCTCACCAGCGGGAGCCTTAGCTGGCAAGTTCTCAGTGCTAAGTTTTTCAGCACTCACTTGTACGTGAGGCACATCGACATGAGCACCGCCCACTGGACGTGGATCCGGCTTTGCAACGATTGCTGCATTCAGCCGAGGCAATGAAAACATAGGCGGCGGCGGGCTCGGTGTACTTGTGCGTGCAGGGCTCGTCAAGCCGGTATCGGGCGTAAGATCAATAGTGGACGCGAGACTGATATTACTGTTCACAGATCGCCGCCTCGAAGAGGTAGTGTTGAAGCGAAAATATGCGGGGGCCTCCTCTTCGGGGTGATTCAGAGCTTTGGTCAGAAGACTCTCTGACTTCTCCTTTGACTTCTGGGCCGCATTCCTCTTAAACTCGCTCATTGCTTGTTTCGAAAACGAAATGTCGTCCGGGGGCTCGTCTACCTCGGCTGAGGCTTCTTCTTCCGGAGCATGCTGCATGTGCGCGCCTTGTGAGGACCACGACAGTACATTAGACGTCGTGGAATCGTGGATATGGTCGTTCGTCATTTTGAGGTTGATCGAAGTCGGATGCGTATGGTAAGTCAAGGGCTGGCGGGTTTTAGACCAGGTAGAATATCTAGTATAACCTTAAACTCGTCTTAATGAGAAGCTGGAGGATTGCGTCGCAAACTAGTTTTCTCGAAGATCGATGGAACGTTGGGGAGTAGAATAGCTGGATATGACGAGAACCGAATCTCAAATAACCTCGAGAGGTTGCAAGACGCCCAAGCTGTCCTGAGGGCGGTTGGGCGAAGGTGTGTCCCTAAGGACTGAGCTGCTATAATTGTGAAGACATACTGAACCTATATTGGCAGTATGTGGATTGCAAGCGAGGTTGATGTTGGGTGAAATTATTGACGCAAAAGAGCCTCTCAACTTCTAGATCGAATTTGCTAGTGGAAGCAAAATGAGTACAAAACCACTATGTTGGGTTGGATTACTGTTTGGTGGTTTGTGGCGATATCGATAATAGCAATCAAAGATCTTTAGGACTGTGGTATTGAAGTCGGGAATAGGTAACTATTGCATAGGTTGGCTGGATGACTCGGATGCCGGTCACGTTTTGTGTTGCACAGTCAGACAGTAGGCTCGCAGGAAGAGCCGCCCTGTAATCCTAAGTAGGAACCTGTGTTATGGTGGTGGCACTGGTGGGCAGTACAAGTAGTAAGTGGTAGGTGGGAGGTGATGGTAGGGCGGGTAGCAGGCGGGCAGGCGGGCAGGCGGGCTGTATGGTGTGGGCGTGTGGTGTGGGCGTGTGCGTGTGGTGGGGGAAACCCTGAATGGTGGTAATCCTGAATTCCTGCAATTTTTGTCCCAATGATGACGTCTGGTTCGTGGCGTAGGCGGACGGAGCAGGTCGACTCTCTCTGACTGAGCTATGTAGCCAGATCAAAGACGAAACGCAACGTCGTCAAAGGCCACGGAAATGTCCCCCAAAGGAGGGACTTGCAAACAATTGGGCAGACGATACAATAGGGAGTTGGACGGAGAGACAAAGAGTTCGATGTCCCAAGCAGACTCGAAACCCCGAACGGGAAGGGGAGAGTGAGGCGGGTGGGTGATTAAATTGACGAGCGCAGGTAGGCGGGCAGGGTATGCCAGGCGCCAGGGTACCTAGGTAGGGTGTGCTGGGGGCGCTGGGGCTTGCCTGGCGCACCTGGGGGGTACATACATAGGGATTAGGGCGGTGCTAGGGTGCAGGTGGTAGGGGAGTTTACTGGTAGGGTGGAGGCCCACACACGAACCTGGCAGCCTGGGAGACAGTGGGAGCCAATGCGTGCAAAATGATGTGCGATGGGCGACGTGCGCGCTTGTACGGAATAGTCGTAGCTGGGCTGGCTATGAATACCTACTGCAGTTAGGTGCTGTATCTACTGTATAGTGGGTGTGTTCACACTGTAAGTCTATGGTAAGCCGACTGTAAGCCAGAGTCTCTCCGGGTAGAAGGGACCGGCACCGAGGCCTGTCCAGCTTAGCGCTGGCTCAGCCGACTACCTGGGTATACATAGTGCGCTCAGCATGGTCCATGTCCCACTACAGTAGCAATAGCGCTCAGGTGGTTATTCGGACTGTCCAGCTCCCCGGTGCTCTGCTAGCATATCAGAATATAACAATGAATTCTACTCGTCAGGGCTTCAAACGCCTTCTGACCCACATTTTGCCCGCTTCGCGGATGTAGTTAGGTATTTTCATTTTATTACGAACCTTTATTTTATAAAATTATTTACATAATTCCTTATATAAATTAGGTATAACCTTATGTATTTCATTATTTACTAATATAGCCGTATATATTAATATAAAACATTTATATATAAGCCTTTTGTAATAAATTATTATAAAGCAGCGAAAACAATTAAATAAAGATAAAAACGTAGTTATATTATTTAGGCTTAAATATGCCGGTCGCGTTTAATAAAGAGGTTTATTTAGTATAATGGTTTAATTTAATGGCTTATGTTATGTAATATTATAACTGCTTTTGTTTTCTTAATAACGGCCCTTTTTTAAATGTATTAACGTTTCGTTAATTTTGTTATAATATAACTCGAATCAAAATCCTTATATTCTTTTTTTAATTCTTCATTATGTCTTTCGCTATGCCATTACCGTGCCTTATATTTTCGTTTAATTTAATTATGTAATAATGTTCTTTAAGTTTAAATACGTTAATAATGTTTCATAACTTAAATATATTAATTTTAGGAAATTAATAATTAAAAAAGAATAATACATTAAGTTAAAATAACCGGGTAATATATTTTAAGAAATAACCGTTTATATTAATATAATTGCGTATATTATTTAGTTATGCTTGCGTTTTTTTTTCGTATTTAGTAAAAACTATGGGCTTTATTAAGGTTAGGATTAAGATTAAATTAATGCTTGCAATTATTGTAATAAAGGAACTTATTAAATTGGCGATTATATTAGTAATTATATTAATAACTATATTAATATTGGTAATTATAAAGAATTCGCCGGTAATTACGGGCTTACTGGTTAGTATGAAATCTTTAAAATGTCGACCTTAATGGATTTTAGGGTTATTTTAAGCTTTATTAAATGCTTGGTTTGGGCGATTTATTCCTTAGTTATGCGTTCGTTTTTGTTATTAGCGGTTTGTATTATGTTTTTTAATTCTTTTAATTATATAATAAGGCTAAATAAAATTATTTGCGTTATAATTATATCGTTCTTAATATCGGTAACGAATTTAATTAAGTTCGCGATTAAAGTTATAATCTTATTTATATTTATATGGGCTGCCGGTAATATGGTCTTTATTTAAGCCGGTATAGGTATAAACGGTAATAATAATGCGGATATTTCGGATTCGGATATTAATTGAAATACGGCTTTTGGCGTTAAATTCTTGGTATTATTAAGCCATATAATCAATTTCTTTTAATATTTACGCGCGCTTATTTTCTCTTAAAACATAGGTAGCTTGCGGAATTTATTTGGAATTGTTAATTATATAAGGCCGACGGCTTTAAATATTTGTTTTAGCTTAATGGATTAAACTTTATAGCAAATACGGAATGCTTTAATTAAAATCGGTTAAGGTAATATGGCATTATTTAATTTATTAATATTAATTATATTATATTATTTTAAAATAATATAAATATTTTTTAAAATAATTATTATCGTTTTTTATATTATTTATTCGCTAAGGCGCATTTCGGATTAAATAAGTTATAGCGCCTTAAAAATGTTTTCGAATGTATTAACTTTACGGGAGGTATTAATTTTAAATTGACTTGCAATAAAGGATCCGATAATATTTTCCTTAATGTCCTTTTTATTGGGGCCAGTTATTAATATTTTATACCATAATATCGATTTCTTTAATTTAATAAGATCTTTAAATTATTTTAGCCAGTACTTATTTTTAACGATTAATAATTATTTTTTTGGATAATTAAAATCCTTTTCGCCGTAATCGAAATTGGCGAATTCGTCGATATTAACGATTATATTTATGCTAGTAAATTTTAATTTAAAAGAAATTATATCGAACAATTAAGGTAATTAAGTTATAAAAATGCTTTTAGCTTTTTGTTTTCGTAATAACATAATTGGTTATTAAGTTATTTGCTGTTAATTTTATATATTAAAAACTTAATTCTTATATAAATATTTTATGCTATATTTTTAATTGTTTGGTTTATTATGTTGCTTAGTAATAATTTATATAATCGGGTTAATTGGAGGTATAATAAAAATAAAAAATACCTTTAGTATAGGCGAAAGCGCTTGCCAATATAAACGGCAAAAAATAAATCTCGTACGGTTACGAAAACTTATTTCCCGTAATGCGCGATTATAAAAAAAACGAATTTAAAAATTACAAGTAAAAAATAAAAATGTTCGAAATGTTTTAGGGTTTAGGTTAATTAAAAAATAAGGTTACGGTAATAAATGGAAATTACGAAATAGTTACGGAATTATAAATTAAAAAGTATGGTTTTATAATAAAAAGCCGTTCGGATTTAATATAATAAGGCCGGTACGGTATTTAAGCAAATACGCGTTTGCTTTATAATTTGCGTTGGAAAATGCTTATTAATAATTGCATTTTTATATTTATCGGTAATATCTTATTAATTATTTTCCATTTTAAATCGTTTAGTTATATTTCTTTAATTTCTTTATTAAAACGTACGTTCTTAATTAATTTAAGGTCCTATTTAAAATTTATTTTATAGGCTTTATCGTATTTTTTAATTAATATTAAGGCGTTTTGCATAAACAATTTGCGCAAATACCATTCGTCGTATTACGCGTCGTATGTTTTTTATCGTACCAAGTATTAGATTTCGGATTTATGGTTCGCTAATATAACGCGTTTATTTATTAATTTTTCAATTTCGTATAACTTCCATTTATCGTCGTCGCTTTCGACGATAACCGCTTCGGCTTATAGCTGTTTCCGATTAAAAAAGTCTTTACCTTTAGGAACGGAAATTAATTAATTAACTGAAATGGTATTATATGCTTTTTAATAACGTAAAAAGTTAAGTTTATATATTAAGTTGCTTATTTTCTCGATAATTATTTAAGATTCGGATCGTTATTATAACCATTTACGTAATGGCTTTTTTAAAAGGTTATAATCTTTATATAATTTAAAATATATTTAATTATTTATATTAAAATTAATCTAACGTTTAATCTTATTATATCGAACCTTAAAGTTTGCAGCTGCGAAATTAATAATTGCTTTGATTTTTTTTAATAATATTGCCATATAATATCGAAATTAATTATATCCTTAAATAAGTTTAATATAAATATTATGAAATTAGGTTTAAAATTTATAATTACCTTATTAAATAACTTATTAAATACGGTAAATTTTAAATTATTTATATTATGTTATAATATTAATATAATAAGTATCCAAAATTTATCGCTTTAATTAACGTAATACCGGATAATTATCTTAATGTCCTTATTTTGTCGTTTTATTTAATTATCGGTTTATACGTATTAGTTAATTAAAAAAGCTAGCTTAATGCTTAACCTTAAAAAAAATATTTGTTATAGTTTTAAAATAAACTTCCTATTTCGGTTCGATATTGCCTTTTTCGGCTAACTTCAATTGTAAAATATTAATGCTATACCGAAAACATGGGCCCAATTTTTTGCCGTATACTTTATATAACCTAATAAGAAAATGGTTTTTTTGTTAAATTTATAAATAATAACCATAAATGCATTAAACATAATAAAACCGGCTTTTATTTATGGTGTATTAAAAAATAACATCTTTAGCAATTTTACGATAAAATTCTAAATAACGGTATAATAAAGAATGGCTAAATTATTAATAAGCATTAATTCTTTTAATTTTTTTTATATATTCGTTTTATTAATTATGCATTAAAAACAATGTTTCATATAATTTAATACCTTACGGATTAATCCGTAAATAATAAGTCCTTCGAGGTTCTAAAGTATGCGTTTAGGGCCAAAATGGTATTTCTCGTCGTGGACTAATTTAAATACGTTTATTATATAATTTAAAAATATACAAAGATTTCGTTAATTAAATGAAAGAACGTAATAAATAAGGTTATTAATAATAATATGTTTATATTATTTATTTTAACGGCTTATGTTAAAATTGGTTAGCGTATTTTTTAGTTTTAATTACTTAGTATTTTTCGAATAGCTTTATATTAATCGTTGCCGGAATTTTGAATTTATGGTTACGTATGTTTCAACGAAATAATCGACGGCTTCGATAATGTCGTCCAATTTTGATTTAATTGAATTGTTAGCTTTTTTAATATCTTTTGCGGTTTTTTTTATAGGTAATTTAAATAATGCATTAAGGACGATATTAATTTTACCGGAAATGTAATAGATTTTTATTTTAAATTATAATAAATATGCCGATATTATTATTAATTAAGGATTTATCTTTACGACGTTTAATGTAATTAACCGTTTTTATTCGACGATGCTTTTAATTGCCTTATAATTTATTAAAATAATAACGAAATGTTTATACGATTAAAAGTATATGCGTTAATTTCGTATAATCCAAATTAAATAGGCGATTTTTAATTTAATTGCATTATAATTCTTTTTTGCCTTTATAAGGATCTTTAATAAAAACATAATAAGCTGAATAAAATTAACGGATAATATTTGGCCGTTTTATATTTGGTTAAAGTAAAATATAACAATTTCGAAACCTCGTTATTTTAACGCATTAATTTTTGCAAATATAATTCGGTCGTAATTCCAATAAATTAAAACGAAATCGTTATATAGTTATGTTTATAATATATTAAATGCTTCGCGCTTAATATATTTTGGTTTAAACATTTATTTCGTTATTTATTTCTTTCGTACGGTTTGTAATTTAAAAATGAGGTTTTTTTTTTTACGTCCAATAATATTTTTATTTTTCTTAATTAAAAAAAAAGGATCTTTTATTAATACCATAGGATATATTTACAAAAAAAAACGATTATACCGATATAACGCTTAATTACGTTTAATGTAATAAGGAATTTAAGCTTTCGAATAGCGTTAAATTTATTAGGGATTATCGACGTTTCGGACGCGTCGACTTGGAAACCGAATAACTTAATTAAGGAATATCCGATAAAAGATTTTTTTAAATTAAAAGAAAGACCGATTTTATCGAATAATGCGAATATTTTATGCAAATGGTTGCAGTAATTATTAAAAAAATCGCTATAAATAATAATGTCGTTAATATATGCCTTAACGAAATTCTTATAAGGCATTAATCTGTAATTAAAAAAGCGTTAATCGAAAGCGGTTAAATTGCAAAAACCCATAAATGCCACGCTAAATATTTCGAGATTTCTTGGAAATATAATAATCATTTTGTGCCTATTTTTAATTCGAACCGGAAATTAATAGTAAAACGTTAAACCGTCGACGACGCATTGGTATAGCTTTTTTTTAATCTTTATTATAAGATTTTTTATACGTAATAAAAGGTAACTATTTTATTTAATAACGTCGTTTAATAGTTATAAGTTAATTATTAATCGGCCGATTCGTTTTTTTTTAATTAATTTATAAACCACGAATAATGGGGCTATAAATGAAATAGGATTATTTATTTAGTCGAGGCGTTTTAAATTATGCATGGGTCCGAATTTCTTTTCGACGACTGCCTTATTTTCGGCGCTTAATAAATAAGGAATCTTAGGTTTATATTTATTGCGCCAGTTTTTAATAAGTTTAACTTTCATTTTTTCGTTTTCGAATAATTGAATTATATCTTTATTGCGTTATATGTCGTAATTTTCGACGATTTTTTAAATAATTTTTGCTTCGTAAAGGTTTTTTGCGTATATATTAATTCCGTTTTTAAACTTAATAAATTTCATATTTTTTAAGGCTTTAGCGTTAAGTAATGGTTTCTTTTAATTAAAGCTTCGTTTATTAATTATAATATTTCATAAATTATTATTTATAGCCTTAGGAAATATTATTGTTACGTATATATCGTCGTTAATATAAAAGTTTTTTATAAATCAATATTGGCCTTAACTATTTATTTTATCGGAATTAATGCTATTTAACGTTACGGCGAAATTAATTTTTTCCCAAGTAATAATGAAATATCCGTTGTTATCGAAATTTATAATTATGCCGAATTTAGCTTTATGTTGGATCCTTTGGAATTAATCCGTATTGTTTATATATGGAATAATCTTTAATATTTTCGCTTTAATGGCGGCATTAAATACTTTAGCGTATCCGGTAATAAAATAATATAATTTCGTAATTCTTGTTTTTTCGTTAATTTCCGGCAAATTAATATATAAAACTAGTATTTTTGCTATTATTTTAAGGGAAACTGTTATTATGGCCTTAATTAATATTCGTTTTTTAATAAGGTTTCGACATTTAATGATTTTAAATAATATAATAACATTTTAATAAAATTCTATAATAAGGGTTTTTTTAAAATAACTAATTAATATGCCATTCCTATCGTTAAATTCGTTTCTTAAAAAGAAATTAAGCTTAAGTTTATTAATTATCCATATAATAATTGCAACGCATATTGTAATATTTTAACCGTATATTAATGTATATGGAATATCGATCGTAAATATCGCTTTCTTAATAAGTTTAATATTGCCTTCGATGCCTCCGGCTATAATGGCTTCGTAATTTTTAACGGACTTTTTAATATAATTCATTACGTATCCTTTAAGTTAATTTTTTATTATAAGTTAATAAGATATACCGGTATTTACGCATATAATTAATTCGTTTTGCATTATTTAAATCATAATCTTTAAATAGGTATATTTTATTAACGGGTTTTAAGGGCTTATTCGTTTGGGGCGTATAATAATTACCGAACAATCGTTTTCGTAATGTATGCTTGCTTTATTATCCTTATCGTTTATATCTTTAACGGACGGGGATTTTGGTAAAATAACGGTAGTTTTTGGTATATAAAAATTGGCATAAACGTATTTAAAACAAAGTATTCGAATATCGAATAATATATCACATTTGCGGCAGGTTTTTTTAAAAATGGATATGTCGTCGTTTTTAATTTAGAGGCATTTAATTATACCGTTAATTAATTCGTTCCATTTTTTATTTTCATTTTTATTATATGCATTATTATCAAAATAATTATCGATAAATATATAGCCGTTTATAAATAACTGGGCCTTTCGGGCTTTGCGGTCCTCCTGTTTATATTCGAGCCAAATTTTATTTTTAAAATAATGAATGTTGTTTTTTTTTTTTACGGATTAAACGGATTTAACGTTTTTAGCGGCGAAATTGGAAATTGCGGTTTATGTTTTATAGGATTTAATTGTTTTTATATTCTCCGCGGAAAGGTCGTAATTTATTATTAAAGTTATTCTTTTAAAAGCTTTAAGAGCTATTTAAATTATTTGAATTATTATAATTATTTCGTAAATTATTTCGACCTTTGTAATTATTAAATTAACCGCAATAATTGCCACGTTTTTTGTTATTTTTATTGCCGTTATTATATTTATTATTATTATTATATTTATTATTATTATTATATTAATTAACGTTTGCTTATTTATTATTAAATTCGTCGATAATTATATATATTAATTGGCATTAAATTAAGGCTATTAATAAAAATTAATTTTATGGGTTAAAAACCTAAGCTAAGGCGGGGATTTGGTTTCGTATTAACATTTCGTTTAACGTTAAACCGCTTTGGGGTTTCGGTTTTTAGCCCTTTGCTAAAAGGCGGCGTTTATAGAAAAGGCGGCGTTTTTTGACATAAATTAAATAATCGTCGAAAGTTATGCCTTTAACCGGGCATAAAACGCATTCTTAAAAATAAGGGTTTAATCCGTTATATATAAAGGTTATTTATTAAATCGGGTTTTTCATTTTATAAGCTTTATAATAACGGATGATTTTTATTAATTAATTACGAAATGATTTATTATCGACGATATCTTAACGAATAAATATTGCTGTTTTAAAAAAATTAATTGCTTGGATTTCGTTAATTTTAAATTTATTTATAAATTTATTAAAAGCGGCTTAATTATTGGCCTTATAAAATGTTCGTTAATTTAATAATAATTATAACGACCATTATAATTAAGCGGTATTACGTAAAAATTAATGAAAATTTTTCTTAATGATTTTTGCCTTATTGCGGTCGTTTTTTTTTGCTTTTTTTACGTTATTCGCGAATAAATATACGTTATAATAATAAACGTTTTTGTCGATAATAACGTAATTCCTTTTACCAAAAAATTATTCCAAATTAAAATGGAAATATTCGAAGTTATAAATTTTCCAATTATAAATATTACGACTCGATAAATTGCGATAATTCGCGGCTGTTTTTTATATTTTATTAAAAAAGTCGCCTATTGGTTTATCGACTATGGCTTTTATAATAGCGACTATAATTACGGCCAATTCGTTAATTCTTTTAGAATTTGCATTACGTTTACGACGAATTAGGGCATTATTATTGTTATTATTGTTATTATAATAAAAGCGTTTATTGCTTTTTAACGAAAAACCATTATTATTTCCCGAATTACCGGCGTTTACGGCTTAAGCTTTTTGCTTTTTAATTTAAGATTTATTTTAAGGTTGCTTTTATTACCGTAAAAACTAAGCAAGTCGTAAGGGTAATTAAAAAGATTAAGCTTATTGTTGGCCTTAAAAAGCCTAATATATAAAATCGAAAGGATATATTTATTTCTGATTTTTATTTTTTTAATCCTAAAAAAATGGGTTTTCGCTTTAAAAGGCTCGGTTTCGTTAACAACGACATATATGCCTATTTAAAAATAAGCTATTCCTGTTTTTAATATTTTCGTACGATTAAATAAAGTTTTTTCGAACGAATAAATCGCTTTTCATAAATTTTTAATTTATAATTAAATCGATATGGATAAGGAATAATTGGATTGCTTTACGGGCTTTACGGGCTTTATGACGGGTTTTTAGTATTTTTATGGCTTTATTTATTATTTCGTCGTCGTTTAGGTATTAAAATTTAACGTTTTCGTTATTGTTTAATTGTTTTTTATTTAATTGTTTTTCGTTTTTTAAAAATAAGGCTAAAAGATTTCTGGTTATAAATGAATGTGGTATTTAATTAAAGGAAATTAAGAATAATGCAACGGATATCGGTACTTTTTATGGGGCATATAGCGTTTAAAGGCGGGATTAAATGGCTTTTTTTCGTTATTTAAGGTTCTTTGCGATTTAGTTAATAATAAAAATTGCTGCTTAATTTTAAGCGGGGTTTTAATGACGTATTTAATTTTCTTATAGTTTTTTTTAGTAACGATTAATAAATCGTATTACGGAAAGGAATATTTAGCGAAATTCGAAAATGTTTATGGCTTACGGGTCTTCGTTTAATGCTAATCCTTAAAATCGTAGTTTTCGTATAGGTTAATCTTGAGGTTATATAACGGAAATATCGTTTTGTTTTAAGAAATCTTTAATTTCGTTAATATTCCGCGTTTATTAAAAGCGTACGACGTTTAATATAAGGTATTTATTAATAAATGCGATAATTTTATAGCAATTTGCGAGGCCTTTTTTAATATAAAATAAACGCTTTAAAACTTAAAAAAGGAATAATATTAAGTCTTAAATATTAAATCGGTTAAAAAAGAATATATAAATAAGATTTAACATAAGGTTTTGGCGAGATTTTGCGAATTAGGTATAAAATTAAGGTATAAAAATGCGGAAATCCTTTATTCCGCTTAGCCTAACGCTTTAACGGCGGCGGCTTAAAAAAGGTAAGGGGGAAAATTGTTTTTAATAAGAACAAAGTATTATATTAATTGTATTATATTAAATTGGATTATATTGGTCCGGATTAATCGGAAATGCTATCATTTATAAGGCAACGGAAACAATTAAGTGGAGGTAAAAACGTAGTTATATTGTTTAGGCTTAAGTGTGCCGGTTGCGTTTAATAAAGAGATTTATTTAGTGTAGTGGTTTAATTTAATGGCTTGTGCCATGTGACATTATAACTGCTCTTATTCTCTTAATAATTATTAAATAAAATAATACGGCTTTAATATTTATAATTATTAATATTTATAATTAATACTTTTAATCGTTATAATTAATACCTTAGCATTTTTAATCGCTATAATTAATATTTTTAAGCTTTATAATTATCGCAAGTTATTTCGAAAAGCAGCAATTGCTTATAAGTATTATTAAAATCTTCGTCGAAACCGATTCGGCTTTATTTTAATGCATTTATGCGGAATATTATAATACGGTACGTTATATACTTTTTAAATAAAAACGCATATAAACTGTATATATTAATTAATGTAACAAAATGAAGGTTCGTAACAAAGTAAAAGTCCCTAACTATATCCGCGAAGCGGGCAAAATGTGGGTCAGAAGGCGATTAGAGCCCTGACGAGTACGGGTTAGGGTGGGGGTGTCTGAGTGGCAGTCGTATTGGAGAATTGTGTGCCGCTCCCCTCCCTTGTAGAAGTTATAACGCACACACATACAAATGCACATAGAGATACTACACTCCATACTATAATATGTAAGCGTGGGATGACCATGAGCTACCAAGCACGACAATCACGATAAGCACGGCAAGCACGAGATGTGCAAAAGTCTGGAAGCCTGGATGCTTGGGAACCCCGATAGTTAATTGTGGTTTATTAAGTCTCACTCAGAGTATATGTAGGCAAGGAACGCCAAGCATGGATATGGTATCTAGAAGCGGTGGGAAGGTCTCCATTCCGGAAAACAGGCGGTATGCAGCCCCGAGTCCTGTCCATGTTGCTGGTCGACTAGTCGACTGGTCGACAGATTTTCCATGTCGTTGTGGTTATTTTGGCAGCGGGTATTTGAAGGCTTGGTCTCTTGGTCTCTTGGCCCCTTGGCCTCTTCGCCGCTTGGCTGCTTGGCCAAACGGCGGAGCAAAGTTTACGGGCCTAAAAGTTTACGATCTTTTAGGGGATCATCCCCCTTCCTAAGTTCCCATACCCATCTGCGCCTATCTGACTGTGTCGTAGTGCCTCGATGGCTTCTGATAGTGTGAAAATATTTCCCGTTTGCAGGCTAATGAAGAAGAAAAAATAGAAAAATCAAGCCTCTGCTAAAGCTGACTGCTTCGCACATCGCACACGTGCGTGCTAAACATGAAGCTCATAACTAAGTAAGCCCGCGGCTTGCAGCCCTAATCCCGCATTGGTTATAGGGGGCTAGCAGTCAAATTTCTCACCTGTTAGCTGGTGCGCCTGCACTACAGAATAGCGGACGGGAAAGGGTGAAAAACGTTGAAGGACCACCTGAAGCAGCCGACCATTTCATTTTTCGAGACTGAAATCGCTCACCAACATCGAACCAGCGAACCTGACGACTGATGTGAGATCCTCGGCTGTGCTACCTTGTTCTGCTTGTGTATGTATGTATGTAGGTACCATGCCAACATCCATGATGCGATTAGCTCTATGCATGCAGGTAGGGTATCGAATTGTTGATCATACCTACATACGAAGGTCGCGGCCAAAAGTAAGTAGCCTCAGGTACGGCTTGGGACAGTATGAAAGGTATTCACGTTTTACTGTATTTAGACCTAATACGCTATAATGCAGGTAATACTAGCGCTTCATTCGCTGGAGCATTACAACTAAAGCCCCTTTAGAAACAAAGCTTCCGGGGGCATTAGTGCTAAACACTGTATGTTACTGTACTCTATGGCGTACTGTGGAGTAGTCTCATCATGGCTACTTACTTTTGGCCGCGACCTTCGTACACGCACGCACATAGCACCTGGAATCCTGGATGTAGGCAATCTGGGCAATCAGGCAATGGCTTGATTGAATGGGCTTGGATGGCAATCCGCCAAATGTAGCAACCCGTGGGCTTTCGATTTGCTAACAATTAGTTAAGTACGCGCAGTGCTACGTAAAACAACCGACAACCGAGGAGAACGGCTTCCATCTGCAATCCTTCAGACGTTCAGATGGCACGGGGAACAACACGGCTGGCCCTAGATCAGCAAGACAACTAATGTACAATTACTACAGTAGCTTGAGTGGCTCGTAGGTGCTAACTACTGTATGTATGCGCTCTTGCTCGCTGCTCATCCAACGGGTTTGTGGCCTAGTTGGTTTATTGGTTTAATAGGTGGGGGTGAGAATTCAGCAGCACCAGCTTCTTCTTTGTTTCTGTCTCCTGTTGCGCTCTTGTTTTCTCTTCTCTGCATATTCGTAGAATTTTCGGGCTTCTGTTGGCGTGTCCCGCGAAGGGGTAATCTCGGTGAGATCCATGGTTCAGACCCCGATTCAACGGATTCTTCGCAGAACCACAGGAGCCACAGAACTACAGGTACCGCACTAGCCTGTCTGCCGCCTATGTATGTATGTATGTATGTACCTACATACATATTCAACATACATACTCACATACATAACTTTACTACCGGAGCGGAAATCCTTTGCTGGGTGGCTTTGTAGTGTCTTGTAGCTTCGTAGAATGCCCCCAATGTTTGATTTTTTTTCTTTTCTTTCCACAACATCCTCCCTGGCCTCCCTGCCTCCTTAATCTACGAAGCCAGGAACCTTAAGTCCAGGAAGTATAGCGGTGACGCCGGCGGCCGGTGAGTAAGCCCGTATTCATGATTGCGGTTGCTACTCATTACCATGTACTACCACCCGGCTGCTCTGCTATTATCTCGGCTCCTGGATGATTACGAGCTCATTGTAAATCACCGCCAACAGCTTAAAATTTTTTATCATGAATGCTTGCACATGTGCGGCCAGCCTGCCTGCGCTGCCCGCCCTCTGCACGATGCACTCTGCAGGGTGCGCTGATTATCCTCAGCTTCTTACCGATGCAGGCCACTTACTTTTATTGCATGCAACTTTTACATGCAGAACATTCCGGATACGCTGCAGCTTATTAGCGTAGCATCAGGCCATGCTTGGCAGTCTCTCACTGCACACACCCTTCTCCCATTGTGACGAACAGACATGGATCGCCTATCATGTGAATTTGATTTGATACCCTCTACATAGGTAGTAATAACTTTCAGATACTCCGATATTCCGTGCCCTCCAGCCCCTCCAACCTGTCGAACGCCCATCAATACTATGTAATACTTAGTACACCTCGAACAGCGGAACGCCTCTGTGTAAGCAAGCAAGGGAGAGCTCTATCCGTCTCCCAGCTACGCTCCGTCGGGAGATCGTCAACCTAATTCCAGTAGCTGGCACGCCTTTACTACCTAATCTGGGTATGAACTGAGTCGCTTAGCAGATCGTGCACACCTTTACCAATTCGTTTAAACACACCGGGTCATTCTGATATAGACACCGGGTAATTAACCGCATCTGGTAAGGTTAGCGCATCAGCCACCCGTGCCACACCTTAAGCCACATTTACGCCCCGCTACTGCCTAAGTTACTCCCTAACATTTACTTACTTACCGCCAACCACTTATAACGTACGTACAGCTTGCACCAGTACCTGTACCAATACCAGCACCTGCACCAGCACTTATAAAAGCAGCTGCACCTGTACTTACGCCAGCGCCAGCGCCAGCGCCAGCGCCGCTAGCAGTACGTATATAACGCGGTTACGGATTAATTTGTAAAGCCCTTCCATTTGGGTGTTATATTATGCTGTATAAGGGTATTGGTAATGTTTAAAAGCTGGTGAAATAATGAAGTAAGTAAAGTGTGTTAGGACGTGAGATGGGTGGTAAGTGGGTGTGTCCGAATGCGGTTAATTACCCGGTGTCTATATCAGAATGACCCGGTGTGTTTAAACGAATTGCACCTTTACAGCCAGGTGGCAGTCTCCCGGTTTGGCTCGTGCCCCTATCAACCCATAAGAGAGTGATAGTGCATCCGTCCGGGTCAGACCATGATGTCTATCCTCATAGAGACATCTGGAGCTTCAATAATTAAACAAGATACGGTAGCTATTGCATGTCCGCTGCCCTGAGGATGGGCCATTGATAAGTGATAAGATTGCTTGCCGTATACGTCCGCAATGCAGTTTGCTTAACCTTTAACGGACTTATTTGGCATCTTTTCCTTGTCTGCAGCAGCTCTGCACCAAATATAGCCCAACTGAGGTTGGTCATTGTCCGAGGCATCTCGTCGGAGTGTGGTAGGATGTAACCGTCTACCGGCCGTATTCCATTTTGGAGCTTCCTGTTACAACCTTGCACAAACTATCCTATGCCAGATTAACGACAATCTGGAAGGCCTCAAGATACGCTCTGACATCACAACGGGACAGCAGCCACCCATCCATTCATCCATCACATGCGCAACGTATATTCCTACGGCACCTCCCTACCCCTCTCTACCTAAGGATACCTTATGTGAGGGGATGATTGCGCCAACCAACCCCGATGATGAATATAACCAACTATCAAGTACAATACAATGGATGGTCCGGCACAGTCGTTTACTCGAACCGAATTACATAAACGACGCTTCTTAGTCGAACATTCCACCTGCTTAACTAGTTAATCCTCATGCAACAGGACCGTAAGGGCAACTGAAGAACTAACACTACTCGACAAGTGAGCATTTAGTAGCCCAATAATCGTCTCGCCATGTGTCAAATGACCCGACTCCGACCCCAACCCCGAGAAGTCTGTTAAGTACCTACGTACGAAGTAGTGCGGGGGGGTCGAGCACGACGCAAGACCCTTCGGACCCTTGAAGATTTGGAGTCAACGTCCAACAACTTCTCGAGACGCCACTCTGTATTTGCGAAACAAGCAATCCGTCAAACGACATAAAGTTTGCTTGGGCAGGGCTTGGTAGCCGATCTCGAATCTTGGCTTACATAGACATGCTAGCCAAGCATCGAACTATCTTAACCTGCGTGCCGCCGTTCAACGCTTGGGAGATCTTCGGTCTCGGAACTTTCCCAAGCTCCTACTGAGGATCAGTCATGGTGGAAGTCCACCTCTCAAAGCTATATACGTTGCCCTGATCGATAGGGACCCCGCAGTCCGAACGTTATAGAGGACAACAGCTTCTCCAGCGTATCAGATCACAATCGTCACACTTGGTTACCAGAAAGGTGATACTGCATGCAGACTAACCAGTATACGCACTCCCCCTCCCTCCCTAAATACTACATAGTACTTTGTAATGGATGCGTAAAACGTAAGCACATGTGTGGCATTCAAATCGTCCCTACGAATACGTATCTCTATATCGATGTCTCAGGGTCCATTGAGGATCCCGTCGATCTACGTACCTTACGTAGGGCCTAACCGACTACCTACCCGGGCTGCCAGGCATTGATAGATGAAACGCAAGTCACCCAACCCAAGGCTATCTCCAAACGCACGAGATCAACGTGGTCTTTTGGTGTGCGTCTCCAAGCGACCGGCCGGGTGAGTAATGAGTTCATAGGAGCAGATGATTGATGCGGTCGTAGGCCGAAAACCCCCATTCCGTTATTCCCGTGATTCTTCCGTTGTATGGGCCGACTATGATGTAAAATCTGCCGTTGAATGCCACGAGCTTGGCTTTTGATCTGTGGCAGCGTTGAGCATACCTAGTGCTTTCTTGGAAACTTCTTGGAGAATTCTTGGAAATATGTAATCCAATAAGCGCCCCCTCTTCCTCCCCCAGACTCCGAATAGTTGCTAAAACTACCTTACCTACGTAAGTACCGATGACGTTTGTTCCTACACAGACTGCAGCCCATGCAGGTCGATCCCGAAGTATCCGTCTCAACCCAAAGGGAAGGCAAGCTGGGCTGGGCTGGGCTGGGTAGTCGAGTCGAGTAGCTGGCCACAACCACAACGCAAAATTACAACAGAAGAGCCTAGACTAGAATCAATAGTCTAGCCCTTCAGACAATCTGATTTGTGATACCTTGGCGCCAAAGAACGGGTTGGAGGATATAGTTGGTAGTGCGAGGCATTCAACAATATGAGTTCACGCCTGATTGATTTGTCTGAACACCACTAATTGCCTGTAACAATCTCACAAAATCTGCTTGGCCACATAGACCAGCCTAGGTCTATCTATCAGCGTAGCATCATGCCTGGCATGGCATGTGAATAGATATCGCATAATATGGCAATATGTCTGTAGAATGCCCCCCTCCCGCATTGTAGCACATACTATACGGAACACGACTATGGATGACACGACGTCTTTCGCGGAGGACAGCATGAACCATACAACTATGTGATCGCTTTTTAAGACCCTTTCTACATAGTTTTCCGAGCTGAACTGCTGCATAGGTCGATAGCTATGCAAGCCAACTGGCCAATACGAATGTTGTTTCACGCAACGTAGCCCGGGGTGGCGATGTGTGTGACCAGCGGAGCAAGCCAAGACCATGGATAAACTCCCGACACGTTTAGCAGCAGTTGGGCCGGAACAGTAGCTCTTAGATAACATCAACAAGCTATAGTCTTAATAGGGGCACTCGCGAAACTTGTGAGTGGCTTGGGTGAAGAGAGGTGTGAAGACTGCTGAGATTCGAAGTAGTGGTTGAAATTGTTGGCCGCTGTATCTTGGTTCATGGCCACAACTCGCCGAAGGGAGTAGAGTGTTTCCGCCATTAGGTAGTACACCTCACTAAGGAGGACGCCGGAGGTAGCATTACACCCCAAGGGCTACACCGGTAGCGAGATACGGGGTCCGAGAGTCAGATGTGTTAGTAGAAAGAGAGGCATCCGGACCCGGAGCAAGACAGCCTGGACCGAAGACAAACTACATGTGCGCCATGACCCCTATTCGCATAATATTCGGGTCGGCGGTGTGATCGTAGATCGGGCATAGAGAGGTACCTAAGACAAGAATGCCACCACGAACTATATAGGGGTGGAATCCCTTTAAGCGCTTCCTACACCCGTAAAACTATAGCTCGGACTGAAAGCACTCGAGCATAACAACGAAGACTCTCCATGTAACCGATCGATTCTGGATGGTAGAAGAGATGGATATAAAGAGCTGTCTCATTCCTTAACCTACCAGTCTCAAGAACCCACGAGTTACGCCTAGGTGACCTCACCCCCTTTTCACCCAAAACCCACCTGGGCACAACCCGAGCTTTCGGATCCTAGTTCATATCTAATAATCTACAAATCCAAGTGGGACGCTCGGGTATTTTACGTCCCGGAAATGCTATTGTTGAGTCCCGTCCTCAAGCTTCATTCCGGCGGCCTCTCCCCAGCCGTCTCCTCCTCGCTCTTCTTCGACTGGCGGTCCAGCTCGGAGAGCAGCTCGCTCTCACGGCACTCGCTATCCCAGTGCTGCCGCGGCAGCTCGAAGGTCGACGCGATCCGTCCGTACGCGATGCCGCCGAGCTGGGCCACGGGGCGCAGCTTCTCCAGATCGATGTGGCTCGCGGCGGCGTTCGTGGCGTCCTCGCGCACCCAGAAGCGGGTCGCCTGGATCAGCACCACGGCCGCGACGCTCATCGTCGGCTTACTAGCAGCAGGGCTGTTAAACTCCTTGATGTCGACGACGCGGCCCTCGACGGAGAAGACGGACTCGCGCACGCGGGACGGGCGCACGGTCGAGGCCGGCGCCTCGGTCAGGCCCGACACGTCCCACTCCGACACGCCGTAGGGGGCGTCGATCGACGCCGCGTTCACGGCCTCGATCATGTTCTCCGACACCGTGTTGATGACGCACTCCCCGTTCTCCCGCAGGTTCCGGTACGTGTCCTTCTCGCGCCCCGCCCGCGCCGAGAACCCCACGACGAACGTCGGCGGGTCGTGCTCCACCACCTGGAAGTAGCTGAAGGGGGCTAGGTTCTTCTTCACCGGCCCGGGACCTCCGGACACCGTGCTGAGGAACCCGATGGGCCGCGGCGCGATGCCCGAGATCAGCAGCCGGTAGTTGTCCACCATCGACCGGCCCGGCGCGAGGGGGTCGACCTCGCGGTGCTCTGCCGCGGTGACGGGGTCGTCGGGGCGGTGGCGCTGGCCCCAGCGCACGCCCTGCCCGTACTTCCACTCGGGATCCGGGTGCTTGGTGACCTCGATCGGGGCGTCGGACCGGTCGAAATCGGGGCGGCTGGACTGCGTCTTGGCGAAATCCACGACCCGCTCCACGATGCTCTTCTGGGGGGTCTCTTCCTCTCCCTTGGGCTTTCCGGGTGCCGCCTTTGCGGCGGTTGAGGTGCTTAGCCCCCGGGTCTGCCTCAGTGTTGGGGTGTTGGGGAGGACGTGTATTGGCGGCCGCCTACTATGGCCACTGTTAGACTATTTAGCTTCACGACATTCTCTCTCCATCGTGGGTCACCGTACCACAGGGATATAGAACGCCTCACTGCTTGGGCGGCACTTGACTTTATATTGGAATTCATATTCTCCAAGGTTTGAGAGGGGTCGTGTATATATTTTCGTGTGGTTCACTTCACCCTTTCCTAGAGAACCCAGCCTATATACGACTTTGGGGATCACTGCTTCACAGGCGATTGTTTATCTATGCACACTACTACTTACTACCTGGGTAGATAGACATTGACGACATCTTGCTCATATGTATACTTTCACGTTGGTAATCATTATAGTGCCTAGACATGCCGAACTCCGATGCTTTCTCCTATCCCCTATGTTTACTAAGTCGGTACAATGCCGACTGCGGCGATAGGCGAAACGGGTCCATTAGTGGGACGTATGAATGCCATGCAGCGGATATCGACGGCTTGAGTAGTGGGCTACTACTATGTACGAGGTGCAATAGCTAGATACTAAGTAGGTAAGGGGAGAAGGTAAGGGGAGATAGGCCTCGTCATAACTCTGGATGAAATCTCGATGTTGAGGGACAAGCCCCTAGTAGATACTGGGAGAGCTCGCTGGACAGCTTGCTGGCATGCTGTAGAATGCTAACCTCGTGAATTTATTCGTATGGTGTTTTGAATGACTTCGTGCGTTGATTGGTTGCTTGGCACCTTGGTTGATGAACTCGGAAACAACCTTGAAATGAATATCGAAGTTAATAGGTACTTACCTACCGGTCATGTGACCCGGAGCTCTCTTAAAGCTTCCAAGGTTCCAAGGTTCCAGGGTTCCAAGGTTTTTGCCCACCTGGCGCTCACCCGATGCCCGGCAGGGCTGTATGTACAATTAGTAGGTACCTACCTACCTAGGGACTCCAGAGCTTTAGACCCGACTCTTTAGAGGGCTGAGGGGGCTGTTAGCCAATACCAGATTGTTCCGACCGCCGAGCGAATAATTCCTCAGGTCCAGTCCACCGGCCCACGGGTTTCGAGGTGCTGCAGCAAACGTCCAGACGTCTTAGCACGATCGTGAAGGTGTTCATCGTCGTCACCCAGTCTCCCCAATTGGCAATACCCATCACCATGAACACCCTCCGCGTCGCTCGTACAGCCCTCCGGGCTCGCCCTACAGCTCTGCGGGTCCCTCTCCAGCGAAGAACCTACGCTGAGGCCGCCTCCGAGAAGGTTCGTGTCCGGCCCCCCTCCTCGATGGGATGCGGGCTATCCTTACTATTGAAACTGAAGCTAACTCGCTGTTTAGATCAGGCTGAGCTTGTCTCTCCCGCACCAGGTACGATGCGATACCACTGAGACGGAATGACTATCCGCTGCCTACCTCTACCCAATTTCGCAGTTGACACACAACCAGCCCCTTCAATCCGTCGCGAGTCCCGGCACAATGCGAGGGTCGGTTAGCTAATTGCCGCAATAGTCCATCTTCACGTCCAAGGATGTCGTTCAGGTCAACATCCCCGCCGAGTCAGGAGAGATGGGTGTCCTGGCCAACCACGTCCCGTCTATCGAGCAGCTGAAGCCGGGTTTGATCGAGGTCATCGAGGAGAGTGGCAGCAGCAAGCAGTTCTTCCGTACGTGCACACAGCCCCGAGCGCGAGCGCAATCCTAACAGAGGTCCCGATCCCGAGCTGAACAACATGCCTTTCTTTTCTAGTGTCCGGTGGATTCGCTACCGTCCAGCCCAACTCGGTTCTGAGCATCAACGCGGTTGAGGGGTATCCCCTGGAGGATTTCAGCGCCGAGGCCGTTAAGGCCCAGCTTGCGGAGGCGCAGAAGGTCGCGAACGGCAGTGGAAGCGAGCAGGACATCGCAGAGGCCAAGATCGAGCTGGAGGTGAGAGCAGAGCAGAGCAATCCATCCCACACATGTCGGAATACCATGACAGCTGACAATTGCAATTCTAGGTTCTGGAGAGTCTGGAGGCTGCCCTCAAATAGACTGTATAATGCTACATAGCAGGGAAGAAGAGCTGCTACGGCATCTTGTACATCACACGTATTGCTATTCTAACAGTTGAGCGGGTGTCCAAGAATCGATGTTGCAGATTTGACTACCGCACTTTCTTGACGCACTTTCTTGACACATTTTCTTGACACATTTTCTTTCCATTATTGCTCCTGTGACGGCAGTTGCCCTGGTCCCTATAGCCTACTTAGGGGAGGTAAAGTATGGTAGTATAGCGGGGGCAGCTTCTCAACTTCTATCTAGGTACGATGCTAACCTTCAGGCCCACGACTTTCGTCCCAACCTACGTTCTTGACATACTTCATCCTATAACTGTAATCCCTCCCTCCCTTGTTTCATAGCTACCCTTATACCACTAGTAAATCTGTTATCGTTACGTTATTTTCCACGTATCTCCATCAAGCCTGTCTTTTCTTTCATCAAAGCGTCCTTGACCACCCTTGAGCACCCTGTGACAACTTAACTCCTATCCCGAGGGTATAGCGGTTGCGAGCTCGAGTAAACCTTTGGCCATGGCCGCGACACCACGCCTGATCGACGATCCGGAATATATTATTCCGGCCAATTTCGTGACGTCTCGCATACACCAGCTTCACAGTCTAGTCTATCCCAACGAGTGTTTGCCTATAGATCCCGCGTTGACAGAATGGGAGCGAGCACATATCCACATTGGCTAGGGACGTCGCTCAGGATCTCGCTTCAACCAATTCTTGCAGGACCAGTCTAGTCTGGCCACCCCTGGACACATTCAGCACCCCCGTTCGCGTTCAAAGGATGATAAAACATATGGTGGAGGTCCAGGCCGTGTAGCGTTAAGCCAGTCAGACAACTCAGCAAACACGACAACAAGACAGAAACGTGACACAGCACGAAGCTTGTTTGAAGAGCATGGTATAGCCAGGCCCCCGGGCTGGCTATCGGATGAGGAAGATCTGTCTCTTTCGAGTGATGGAACTACTGACTACCGAACGCCCTGTAGAATATGCCATGTTTGTTCCGCTCACACCTGGCACACGCTCTGCTCATCCTGTGGGCATAGACTCTATGAGAGGTGTCCTTGTGAAGTATCCGAATTTACAGAGGCAGACACAAGAATCTCCGGCAATTCTAGCCGTGCACAACAACAAGATAATACCTGCCACGTTCCGCCGTCCCTAGCAATAACAGAGTCAATATATGTTCCGGAGACCCCCAAACCTCGACGGGCCGATGTTAAGACTCAGATAGGCCAAAGTACTGATACGGGGCATCTCAGCGCTACCACCAGGCGCGAACGGTCACGAACTCGGGACGGCAGTGACTCGTCCAAAGGCACCTCTACCCCCCATCGGGAAGGTCACCATAGGAGGATCCCACTGAAGGGTCATAGGAAACATGACTACACGGACCATACATCAACACACTCCTTCCAACAGCATAGTCCTCGGCCACAGCGTTCTATTCAGTCTCTACGTGAAAACCCATTCTTGATTGCAGATCGCGATGCCAAGAGAAAAACCCCGTATCTCCCTGCTGCTATTGAGAATGAAGGCTCCGCAAATGAGGGCACAGGTCGGGATGTCGAAGATTACCCCAACGTCCGAGTTCATAATGACCCTCCGGTCAAGGCCATATACGCAGAAGATTATCCTGGCCATCTTGAACAGGGTAATTCACGGACAATTTCAAGTAGACATGAGAGGCCTACCCGTGCTTCACCGCCTATGATCACCACTTTGGGGACTCGTTCTCCTGATGTACAGCCTTCAAAAAAGGCTGAATATCCGATGAGGCTTGATGTTGATGGGAACGATCATGTTAGGCATGGTGAAAGGACAGCTAGTTCCAGTACGGCACATAGTTCTAGGCATATCAGGACCAACGGCTCAACACAGTTTCAGGAACATAATAGCAGCGAAAAAGCCACTCCAACCAAGCATATTGCAGGGAACAACACTGTTCAGAGAGAACCTACACCTGGAGCTCGAGTATTCAGTCCACCCTCTTGGCTAAAACACCCCAGCAAACAAGCCGGCGATGCCTTCTCCCGGTTGCGCCATATCAGCGTAAAAAGCCACGCCGACTTCTCGCACAATGCTATCAAATACACAAAGGAGAAAGAGGCTAAGCGACCAAAAAGCGCTGGTCATCAAAGGTCGGAGCCCCCACGTAGTTTATATAGCAGGGTGTCAGAACGTGGGTATGAGATAGGTAGGCCAACTGTGCCATCTCCCCCCACTGCCTTGCATGTGACACAGCGCCAGAGACCAGAACTCTGGATGGATTCCCGAGCTGACTCACACTCGACATCTCGCGCCGCGCACCAAGCGCAAGATAAACTCTCGTATAGTTCACCAGCACTGACTGCAACGTCGATGAGAGCCCAACACCTCCAAGCGCAACGAGATGCCGCGAACCAGTATCTGCAGCCACCGGCATCCATTGTTTCACGCAACTCAGCAGAGTCCTCAAGGCAAGAATCTAGATCTAAGCAAGAACAGCAGTACAGCCAGTCCTCCCTGCGAAGTAGAATGCAACGCTCGCCACTGCCTGCCAGTGGGCGCGTCACCTCACATAATGAGTCATCTTGGAGAGAGAGCAGACAAAGCGGGAGAAGTCCAGCTCCTCTCCCCTCTCCTTTACGCTATCACGACTCCCTCGAATACGGCGCAGGCACAGGCGCCCTGTCAACAGGCCATTACCGCTACCATAGCCAAGACCAAGATAGCAACCAATCTCAGGGGCAGGGTCAGGGGCGAGGACGGGCACAGGACAAGAGAATTCCCGTCGTCATCGGAGCATCCTCGCCAGCCCTCGAGCTCCACCACCCCGATCCCATCCTACCTTCGAACCACAGCTGCAGCTGGAAGGACCGGTACCTAGCGCTCGCGTCCGAGACCCGCATGCTGAAGGCGGAGGTCTCGGCGCGCGCCGATGTCATGGGCGAGGAGGTGCCGCAGTTCGCGTTCGCTTCCATCTCGGAGGCAGCCGCTACGCGTGGGAGTGAGGATGGGGGTGAGGGTAAGAGTCACCACCACCATCGCCATCACCACCACCACAAACAGCAGCAGCAGGAGGATGGGGAGGGGGAGCGGGAGGAAGGCTGTTACTACGATGATGATGATATTGGCCTGGAGGGCGTGACTATTGTCATGCATATGCGGGATAAGGACGACCTCATCATCGATACTGACTTGACACAAGGGCAGACCCAGTCCCAGACGTAAACCCGGACCTAAGTGTAGGTTGGGGGTGGTAGGTGGAGTTGACAGTATGCAGCAACCACCTAGTGAGAAAGGAAATACCACATGGGTGTGAGGGTGGTCGCCCTATACATATGGTGTATCAATAGAACAGTATTCCCTTACCAACCCTAAGAAATACTATGAAGTAGTTACATATACAACCTTTGAATCTCATATATGCTTTGACTGATCGCCGTGATAAGTACTTGTAGCAGGCGTGCCTCCGCGATATTCAGGATCTGGACGCCCCTTGGACACGTTAGAGGGCGATTTGTCTGGAATGGGTCGATAGGGGACGGAGCCTACAACAGATATATATATTCTTGCAATACCCTAGACGTGATAGTCAACCTGTTTGGCAAATATACGTGAACGATATCTCAGCGCATTAAACTCGATAGTCTGGACAGCAATGCTCCAGTAACCTTGGCCGGTTATTTGAGGTGTTGAGAACCAGGCCTGTGCTACAATGGGAGGAGGGCACAATACTGACGATGATTCACATCACCTATAGACGAACGTGATTCAGCACCCTACGCCCCTATCGACCCAGTCCAGCAGTGGTATTCTACAAAGTGCGATACAAAGTGCGATACAACCTCACCAACGCTTATTCACGTCCGCCATCATTCTTCCTTAGTCTTCACTGCTTGTCTGGTCCTTCCTGTCTTGATACTTCACATTATCCCCATGCCAGCATGATTCGGAGACGTGCGAGATTCACACAATGAAGAGCTGACTTCTTCATCCATTCACTCTTCGTCCATGCGCCTGCTCTGAGAGACCAGCTCCTGCAATCTAGCCGTACTGTTTATGGCATGTACCTGTTGACCTTCCCTATTAACTAGCACCCCGTTGTGGATACAAAGGGGTACACCCGCTCCCCGGGACCCCCTTCCGCTTTACCCCCGTGCCCCCCGAAACGGACCCCCGGGCTAAGCTCCGCATGTGCCGGAAGAGCAAACCGCACCCCGTAACACCTGAGCGGGCTTCTATAGTCGGAGGTCGCTCTAAGTCACCACCTTATCTACTGCGGCTTAGGACAATCTGTTGCTGGCCCAGCTTCCCACCTGACCCCGAAGAAAAGCATCATCATCACTCTGGCAGAGCAGCATCATCACTGGCAGGGCATCACAACCTCGGGCAGAGCATCATCCTCATCTCTAGCAGAGCATCATCCTCATCTCTAGCAGAGCATCATCACCATCTCTCGCAGAGCATTATCATCATCATCACTAGCAGAATACAGCTGGTTCCTCTCCCCTCCCCTCTCCCCCGTCTCGATGCTTTTCCGTCGCCTCTCTGAACAAAGAACTGAAGATGCCTCGAAAGCTCGTAGTTTCTCGTACTTATCCCCACATCCTCCCATCGCCGAGCCCTAGCACAACCAGCTTCGGCACCGGCGCCATGGCTCTCCCGGCAAGACCTATCACCCCCACCGACGAGCCCGACCTTTACATCGCTGCTGCTGCTGCCGGTGGCTCGACTCCCTACAGACACAGCGGCGACGACGTCCCCAGTCCCGTCTGCGAGATCCGTACCCAGTTCGCAGGCGCCTACACCAAATGCGCTGAGCACAGCGGCCAGGGCGGAGGCCCAGCCGCAGCCGGCCGGGATGAGCAGCAAGAGCTCACCCCGCCCGCCACCCCCATCGCCGTCGGAGTCGGACACTACCAGTACGAGACACCACACAGACCCCTCCAGCACGCGCCTGCTACTGCCAGTACTCCAGCTACCCAGCGCGAGTCTACCTCTTCTCCAGTCGGAAGCATCGAGTCCGAGCCGGAGTCACCGTTCACCCCGGAGTTCCTGGCCACGACCGAGCTGGGACCCGTTCTCGCGCTTCGCGGCTGCCTCGCGCAGCGACAGCGTCAAACCAGAGAAGGTCGTCGTGCTGGAAAGAAAGATGACGATGACGACGGTAGTGTTCGTGGTCACGGCGACGGCGACGGCAACACGGAGGACCAGAGCTTTAGCTCCAACTACTTGGACGAGGACAGCAGCTTCATGACGGAGAAGACGGGACTGCTCCCGAGCATCCGATCCCGTTCGTCTTTCTCTTCGCCGCGGAAGATTTACAAGGCGACTGTCGTGCGTCTTTCATCTAGATTCTCCCCTCCGTCACCCCTTGCTGCGCGCAAGAAGGATGTAAAAAGCAATGAGCTGGCGCCGCCGCGTAATCTCCCCTATGCAAGCTCCAGGCTGTCGCTGTACCAGAGCAACAAGGAGAACGGATATGTCAGGCCCATGACCTACAAATTACCTAACACATCCTCTCTGTCGCTGAAGGAGAAAGTGAGTGGCTTCATGCCACGCAAGCTCACACATTCGACCTCGTGGCTCACTCTGCAGAAGAAGGAAGATAACAGCGATCTGCTCGCCCTGAACGCCTCTCGATCCGCGTCCTACATCTCCTTAGAGCCGAGCAAGGATGAGAAAGAGAGCGACAAACCCGCGCCGCCCCCTCAGCTCCCGTATTCTGACTCCATTTACGACCTCTCGCAGTATGTCGCACCGAAGACCGAGACGGCCGTGCCAACGCTCCGTCGTCGCGACTCGATCACGTCCCTCAAGGGCGCCCAGCCAGCGGTCGGACTCGCCCGCTTGCCCTCCACCCCTCGTTCCTTCTCTTCGCCTGTTCCTGTGCGTGTGCCTGTTTCCTCTGGCCCCAGCCACCAGAGCGGCTTCTCGCCCCTCAGACGCCATCCGGTGCAGTTCGCCCCAACCGGACAGACGGGCACGGCCGCGAAGCCCCTGCTGGTGCGCAAGCCGTCGCTCCGACAGCTTACGCCCCCCGGCCCGACGGTGGCACCTCTCAAGGTGTCTGCTGCAGCACCCCTCACCCACCCGCTCCCACAGTCGGAATGGCTATCGACGACCCCGTCGCTCCCGGAGACTTCGGCGCTCCGCGATTACCAGCCGCCGCTGATCGATCTCGAGCTCTCGCCGCGCGGCGGCCATCGCTTGTCGACTATTTGGAGTGTATGCTTCGACGAGGACAACGACGACGATGATGATGACGAGCAAGAGGCTAGCGGTTCGGGTTCGGGCCTGGGCCTTAAGGATCACGGTGCTGCGGATCACGAGGATGATGGCTGCGATACTGCTACCGAAGAGGTTGGCGGCGACGATGTGAATTCTGGCAAGCCGTCGAAGGGAAAAGGACGCGATACCAGCTTTCACAGCCACGATGGCAGCGGTTCCAAAGAAGCCGAGGGCAAGGATAAGGGCGAGGACAAGGTCCCTGATGACGACGACCACAACGATTACGACGACTCGATTGGCTTTTGGCGATCTTCCATGGAGGAGTCCGAGTATGAAGATGATGCAATCGTCGAGACTGCGGAGGTCATCACCATTGGCGTCGTGCGGAAGGGCATGGCTCGAATCGTCAGCATACGAGATCACTCAAAGTCCTGAGGGCCACCGGGAACTCACCACAGAGTAACAAAAGGCCAGGTTTACGATGGCATGACATGTGTGCAGTGCAACCCCTGATGCCGGGGAGGAAGAAGAGCTGTCCCGTCGCTACGCATCATATCTTTCATGTATCATTTTGCTAGGGCTGTGTTTTGTTTTGGTTTTTCTTCTCAGTATATACTAGGGTTATTGGTTATGACGAAACGAAGCCTGTGAGAGCCTGGATAGGAGAGTGGTTTGGTCATCCACTCAACCAGCAGGTTCTCTCAGCAGGGTTTCGTCGGGTTTTCTGTGTATATCAGGGATCAGGATTATACCCCATACCTACCTAGGCACCGGACTATTGGCTGGTGATGGAAGAGCATAGTACCTACTCGAAACGGTACTGCTCAGAGCACAACTTCAATGCTGGGCATTGCTATAGCAGATACCAATCACAACTCATCTGATGTTGGCTGATGGATACGTTACATTTATTAGCTAGTTGATTACCATAAAGACGGAAGATCCGAAAAGAGATGTAGCTACCTAGTTATTATTGTCCATGATGTCCATGATGACAACACTTTGACATTGGATGAATGAGGGGACGGACACCCATCTGACTTGTTGATCCAGAAGCCTACCATTTAGCAATTCATTCGAGGATAGGACCACGAAACATTAGTTAAAGGCTCATCTTCTGTCTTTCTCCGTAAATGCCATAGCAGAGACTTCGAATGACTTCAGACTACCTGTCACGTTTTGCGATCACACCATGTATGACCAGAGACTGGCTTTCGGAAAGATACGGTCATACGCTCAGTGAGTGATGTGACCAGTGTACATATTTTATGGCCGCAGGCCATTGATTAACATCAACCGTCTATGCAAAAGAAAAGACCATTGGTAAAAGTTGATTATAGACTTGATGTAGTCTGCGGCGCCCGGGCTCAGACTCGGGCCTGTCCACGGCGGTACTTCTCCACTTCTGCCGGCTTACTTAGCCAGAAACTAACTGGGGTTATGCGGGTCTCCAGCGGCAGCGGCGCGGGCACGGAGCCGCGGAGGCCAATAGGTCTTCGATATCGCTGCCCCACGTCGGTAGAGGAGGCTAGGAGTGAAGACCGGGGGAGGGGGAATCTGACAGTAAGATAAGGTTATTACCCCTGATGAACCTGGAACTAGAATAGCGAGGAAGAGCATGTGAAAGATATTGTATACTTTGCTTTGAACCATAAGAGCAGCTACTAGGATGAGGTAAAAATAGATAGGTATGGAGATGCAAGATAGTTACTCGCGAATAAGCGAACCTCGATACTTACGATGTGTACGAAGGTCGCGGCCAAAAGTAAGTAGCCTCAGGTACGGCTTGGGACAGTATGGCAAATCTTCAAGCTTAACTGTGTTTAGGCCTAATACGCTGTAATACAGGTAATGCTAGCG